>BQNB010021843.1:15453-63730 GCA_026074375.1 Tanacetum coccineum | reverse complement strand
ACATATCTATTAGAAAAGTTTGATAGCAATACCACTCCTGATTCAACAAATATGTGTCATAGGGGAGGAGAGATTGACCATGATGCTGAACAATATCAAGCAAAAAGTCATTTGCTTAAGGCTGAGTTTCTCAAAACGAATTATATGGTTGAAAAAGAAGTTTATAATGAACTTTCAAACAGTAAAAATGTCGAACTTTTTGTAACATAAAGTGAACTTTAAAGTTACGTTGTTTAGGAAGAAAGTTTTCAAACAAAAGGAGTGGTTGAGCTTTACTTCGTCGGTACAGAATTTCAGCTTGCAGATATCTTCTCCAAACCTTAGGACAAGAAAAACTTGAATTTCTCATGAAAAAGGTTGGAATGCAAAGCATGTCTCCGAAAATGATGAGAAAGCTAGCGGACGAAACTGAAGAGTTATGGTGGTATCTCTTCATGTATCATATGTAAATATATAAAACTAGAAAAACACAAAAAGATTTTCATTTTTTTATAAAACTTTTCAAAAACAAAATACAAAAATATAAAATCAGAAAATACCAAAAATATGTTTTTCATGACATGTCTTCTGGCATCGATAATATTTACGGCGTTAAAAATGTCATTCAATAATGACACGGGTCTTTAAATGAAGCTCGAACGGAAGTTTAAAATTTTCAAAACATGTCTTTATGGCTTGCTGTTATTTTTGATATGCAACCCGGTTTTCAAAATGAGGAAAGCACGTCGCCAAAAAGATGGTTGTTCCTAACAACGGGTGATTAATTTCTCCCGGGCATGGATTACTTTATATCCGTGCACCCTCGATCTAATGTACAATTCAGTGCATTATTTCTTGATCAAGAAGAGAAGTCTTCTTTTTATCCAAATGATTTTCCGTTTATGATTATTTAGAAAATTATTTGTGTTTCAAATGGTGGAAATGTAGTGTTTGACAATCAATCGGACCTGAATTTTTCAAAATTTAACACTCAATTAACGACTACAGCTCTTTAAATAGAAAACGGGTTATTGATTGAGGGGGAGAGTATATTTCAAATTTATGACATCTAACGGGCATTTTTATGCATCATATAAATGATTGAGAAAGGTTTTGTATCTAACGGGGTTACATGTTGAGGGGGAGTTAAACTTGTGTTAACTCAAAAGGCCAATGCTGTCATTTACGTGCAATAATAGGGTCTTATGTGCTAATTTCTAGTTGTTTACTAGTCTCATAATACATAGAGGACCAATTGGCAATTTATGCAATTTAACTAATCCCTTAGTAACTATTAAACCCTAAATGAAAAGAAAGTAGTAAGTGAGGGGTCAAAACTACCATTCTCCTAAAGTTTAAGCTAGGTATAAAAAAACCCCTGCGTTTTGACTTGGTCAAAGACATCAAAGACCAGTCAAACATTTCTTTCTCTCTCAACTCAAAAAGCATTACCTTCTTTGCGACTTGCATGATTTGTGCCCATTTATGAGATTTCTCGCTTAGGTAATGCTTGGTTATTGTTTGTTATCATCCATATATGCTTTATCTATAACATCTTGGCCTGAATTTCATTAAATCGCATTTTGTTAGGGTATTCGTGTGAAATCATCAACCAAATCTTGGTTAGTGTTTCTATTTGAGTTTTGTCTGTTGGGTTTACATTAGAATACGTACATGATGCTTAGTTGATGTCTGAATTGCTTCCCCAATAGCTTTCTTAGGGTCTTAGTGATTTTTGTAACATATTTGACCTTTTAAGTCAAAATCATGGTCATGTGTTGTTTAAAATGGCTACGTGTTATGGTTGTAGTTAGTAAGTATATTAGAGTGTATATTAGAGCGTATATCATGAGCTAGTTAAGCCTTGGAGGCCTTATGTTGTTTATTGGATTCTGCAAAAATAAGTGTTCTTGACTGTGTTTTGCCTTAAGTGTTATTGATTGCGTTTTGGTTAAGATGTTCTTGTTTGCGTTTTGGTTAAAGTTCTTGATTGCGTTTTGGTTTAAGTTCTTGGGTGCGTTTTGACTGTTAAACCTCTATTGCATTTTGCCTGATATTCGCCTTTGCCTTTTGAGTTTAAATATGCGATTGCGTTTTGATTATGATATTGTGCATAGCAGGACAAAACGCAATTAATTGCGTTTTGTGATTGAAGACCCTCATTAGTATAAATGTAGGACCCACCCTTTCAATTTTTTTTTAAATGTTGCGTTTTGATTATATTTGAATAAAATACTCCTGCGTTTTGCCCAGTTGCATTTTGCCTGATTGCTAGTTGTCCATTGCGACTTGCCTTTGCGGTTTGTCTGTTTTTTTAATAGCCTCTGCGTTTTGGGTGTTGCGTTTTGTGTACACTGCGTCTTGCCTTTTGCGTTTTGATTAATCTAATAAAAATTGGCCTCTGCGTGTTGGCTTTTGCATTCTTTACGTTTTGTGTGATATGTTTTTCCTAGCTGCGTGTTTGTCGCGTCATCTGAGTTTTGGTCAGTGTGTATCGGTCACTGAGTTTTGTCTCCACTATCATGAGTCGACTTTCGTTGACTTAAGTGTTGTACATCTCGGTTGACTATCACTTCAAATATGATCAATGTGTCTATCTTGACTTGGACTTATGTCTATGACTATCTAAACCTTGAGCATGTGCTCTTATCTAACATCACCTCTCTGTATGTATGTCTTCGTTGATGCATGTGTGCAGTTACAATGGCTGATGCAAATATCAATGGGGCCCCTCCTTGAGGTCACAATTCGCTGTTTGCTCTTCAGCCACCTACTCGGGTCCGATGAGAACAAAAATTCTCTTAGAGTAACGCCGGTGACGACACCCAACGATTGGACCCATAGTGTCAAAAGCAAAAGAAGCTATGGATGTGGCAAGAACTCAAGCCAATCCCCTATTCAACACAAAGCTATGTGACATCTAGAAGAACCATCCACAAACACCTTCAAAGACAAATCACCAGCTAACCTGCCACCTATACCATCCATATACATACAGCAATTTTGGGACAACCAACAGATTAGACAAAGACAAAGGATACAGCTATCTATGCTGGATGAACAACTACAATCACACCAAAGCAACAAACAAGTAGAGAAGTACTATCAATACCCCAAGGAACCCCCCCCCCAACAACACACCTCGACCGACCCCACAGCATATCACCCACACGGCAACCCTATTACAACGAAAAGGGTTATACCCCACATTACGTCCGAACCTAATCTGGAGTCGTGACCAATGAACATGAAAGCAACAGTTGAGGGGCACACCACCAACTATTCAACCAAACTTTTGCCTCACATGCAGACCCTACATAATCAAATGAAAGACACAGAGAGCTCTCTAGATTCCGAACTTGAGTGGTGGATGACAACAAGGCAAATATAGAATTATGCCTAAGAGGATAATAGTAAAGAATATACATCAGTGACCTTCCCCTTACGATACATAGAATGACCCCTAAGCAAACTGGCTCTTCAAACTGATGGAAAGACCGAAAGTTAAACCTCTTGATGATACTAGTGGGGTTTCGATCACTAAGCTGATCATCAACACCTCCAGATCATAAACACAAGTACGCAACAAAAGACCAAGGTTTTCTCCACTCCACCTGCCTTATAGGGAGTCTGCAATTGGAAAAACCTGAAGTTCTCATTCAAGAACAACACAAAAGAGTAAGATATTTAGAAGGCAAATCTGGATAACACAAAAGATGCGACACATCAAGGAAATTCAATCTGCAACCTATAATCCCTACAATGAGGCAAAGTGATCCTAATTAACAATCGGTATCTACGCCGGAGAAGTAGTCATAGACGATGACTGCACCGGGCACCCACACCCGTACAGTTGGCAACAACAAAAAACATAGGAAAGGCCATAGTAACAACACCGCAAAACGTCACCATACCCCGCACCATGAACAAAACCTGCATAGCAACACAGACCCCCAAAATTCTAGAGACCGTTGAGATCAACAAGGTATAAACTCAGGCCATCCAAACCTACACCTGCTCCTGCAGCCTCAGGAGAAGAAAAGAAAGCTAGTTGTGGACACCACTGAAGCACCACCACAAGCCGAACGCGCTAAAGCTGGTAAGGTGCTGAAGAAGAGAACTCTACCTAGCACTCTTCAGCTGGTAGATGAGTTCGTAGATAAAGGTGTGCCAGATAAGGAACCAATGTATGATGATGAAGAGGCGGATACGCAAAGGGCAATCGAGGAAAGCTTAAAGGAAGTTCTTGGTGCGCATGGGGGTCCATTACCTCCTGTAGTGTTCAGGGAACCTGACACTAGAAAATTTCAACCACTTCTAGAGGTTTCAGGTAAAGGCAAAGAAAAGGTAGGGGAGGAACAAGCGGCTTAGATTCTACTTAACCTTTAGACTCCAAAGAAAAAGAACCCTGCTGAACAGTTCCTCTTTCAGAGACGCACCCCCGCACCAACTGTACCCTTGAGCCATGAAGAATCTTCTTCCTTATACGCTGAACTAGGGCTGACTGATAGCGAGACGAATTCTGATAATGAGGTATCTCATGACATTAATCCTAAAGCTCATATTGAAGGTCAGCCTGGATCAGACCATGGTAAACAAGTCAAAGCCCAGGCTAGATCAGACCCTAGTGTTGGTGCGGATTCTCGAATTCAACTAAGTCATGTTGTTCATGCTGGACCAAACCTTGAACACATGAATCTTGAGGTCTCTGATACTTCACCTCAACCAAACCCTGAGCAGATGGATGAAGAATTCACCACAATGATTTATCCTAGTGTTCAGGAAAACCTTAAACTCCTAACTGAAGGTGAAGTGAGACTTGAGGAACCTGCAAGCTCTGCTGGAACCCTGTCTTCTCTACAAAATCTGGACAAGGACCTCAACTTCACCAATCAGTTCCTTGCAGAGAAGTCATAACCAGATGAACCTAAGAAAACTAATAATGAAACGGAGGTTCAATCTATGGTCACGGTTCCCATACATCAGGACACCTTGTCAGTTCCTCTAATGACCACGCCGATTATTGATCTCACCAT
Organism: Tanacetum coccineum; assembly: GCA_026074375.1. Classification (NCBI taxonomy): domain Eukaryota; kingdom Viridiplantae; phylum Streptophyta; class Magnoliopsida; order Asterales; family Asteraceae; genus Tanacetum; species Tanacetum coccineum. Next base: position 58,715 of record BQNB010021843.1, on the reverse strand, counting down.
TTCTCAACTAGCTTCCACAACGATTCAAGCATCAATACCAACATCAACAGCAACGGTCACTGCAACAACAATAACAACAACAATAACTTTTCCACCACCACCACATCAACCACAACAAGGCGTCTCAAATTCTATAATAATTTAGCGGATTGGTGAGCTGGAACAATATATGGCAGACCTGGTGGAGGAAAATCAAGCCCTGGAGGAAAGGTTAGACAAGCAAGGGCATAGGATGTACCAGTTGGAGAATCAAGATTTATCTGGAATGATCAAAGAGCAGACAAAGGAGTATATGCAGACCCAAGAGATTGACCAAAAATCAACAAAATAGTGAAAGAGGTTGTTACTACATCAGTTTAGTATGCAATGAGAGCCCCTCTTCATGCTCGCTTCAAGGATCTCCCAACTTCTGACATGAAGGAGATTCTGCTTCAACGCATGCTTGAGGAGAATTATAACAAGGGCCACGAGGATCACAAGATGGCCTATGAAGCATTACAAACATCTATCCTTCGTGATGAACGTGAGCAATTTGATGCAGACAAGGCTGAGAAGCTTAAAAAGATAAAGGGGAAGCAGGATTCACCAAAAACTCCACCAAAATCACCTCCTCCACCACCTCCTCCACCACCACCGTCTGGTACATCAGGGGCTTCTGGTACAACTGGAGCCTCTGATTCCGCTCAAAATCCTCTCCCACCACCACCGCATCCTACAACCCATCATGATGATCAGTCTCAAGGCTCAGCTGCTCCAGGATCATCCAAGACAGCTGCTTCAACATAATATATAGCCTGGACAATGACTACATCCAGACTCAATCCCGCTGCCTCATCTGTTCCCGAAGACATATTCATGCATGAAGAGTCAGACTTTGAAGCCCAGGACATGGTGTCGGATGATGAAGATATCGGCAGTAGGCACATTCCCAAAGTTCCTCAGAATCAAGCATGGTTTAAACCTCTTTCCGAAGAAGAATAACATGCGACACCTGAACCTGCTAGGTCTATTCCTTCATCTAGTCTACATGTCCCCATAAACAACTGGGCATTTACTCTAGCCTCCAGCTATGAATCTCCACCAGAGAACTCACTGCTCTCACAGACCGGTGATATTGGGGTGTTTATTGATTGGTTTTGCAAGAAGCAGGGAATAACAGAGCTTACCCTGGAACACTTGGAAGGTCCTGCATATGAAGTTGTCAAAGCCTTCCATCCTGACGTAATTCATCTATAATTTCAGATGGAGGAATGCCACAAGCTTCTGACCAATCAAGTGGATAAAGGATTACTCAGATATAATGTCAACAGACCACTCTTATTAGGTGGTCCTCCAGGTCAAGTCACGATTCAGGCAGAATTCTTCTTCAATAAAGTTTTGGAGTATCTATGATTTGGCCATAAGGGTGACAGACTTGCGTTGTCAATCATAAAAATGAAAGCTGCGTATTATCCTGATGCCTGGTTAGAACAGATGGTACCTAATCATATGTGGGCCGAAGAAGAGTACATGTATGACATATCAGCATCATATGGTATCTCTCACTGGTGGTTCAAGAGACAACAATTCTACATCGACCGACACTCAGCTGACACCAACCGAAGAGCTATTATCCGGACACACATGCGGATCCTCAGTGTCGTCAGCATTGATGTCTTTTCAATTTACGGGTACGATTACATGAACAAGATAGTCCTTCGAAGAGCAGATAATCAGGAATATACTATTGCTGAAAGCGACTTCAAAGACCTGTACCCGAGTGACTTTGAAGACTTGTACTTGCTGAATCTTCAAGGTCACCTAAACCACCTACCGCCCAAAGACAAGAAGATTCTATCTACTGCTGTCAACTTATGGATCAGGAATCTGGTTATCAGAAAAAGGGTAGAAGACTTCCAACTTGGCATCGAGAGTTACCAGACTCAGCTGAACCTCACCAAACCTCGCTGGGAAGCTACAGGGCTCGAGTTCATGCACGACTACAAGATTCTTGACTCCCCAAGAGCCGTGGTGTTCAGAGACAGATATGGTATGCAGATGATCATGCGCTTCAACGAAATCCATAAGTTCAGTGACGGGACTCTACAACAAATAGATGAAGCTTTGGACTATCGAGTAAAGGAATTCAAAGTTAACAAGATCAATCCGGGGTTGAATACAAGGTTCTGGACCACGAATGATGTGATCAAGAGCAAGCAGTTCATGTTTGCTATTCAGAAGAGGCTAAAGCTCAGGCGAATCTTCCGGAACTTGGAAAGCTTTGTTGGTGGACGAATACGAGAAGGAGACTACAGACTTCTTCAGAGAACCGAATGATGACATCTTCTCTGTATCTTTTAGTACTTCTTGTATGGTGTAATTGTAACATATTGTTAATACTGTACATTCTTAGTAGTGATTTGTAAGGTAACTCTAACAGACCCTCAATTATTGAGGGGGAGTTGTACCTTTATCAATATACATTTAATCGGACCACATTTTCTCCCAATTTTTCTAACTCATTTAAATCAATTGAGATCCTAAATCTCAACAGGTTTGAAATTTTTGATCGGGGGAGAGAATGTGATTTAAATATGAAAATCTGATAAAAATGTGATCTTTTGGACTCATTAATAGGCTCTCCCATATGTGCTAAACTATTTCGAATATCGATGCACATATTAAGGGGGAGCGAATGGTGTATAATGGCAATTGTGGAAATACTTAAGACCGACCCTGTAACTAATTTATCAGAGTTATAAGGATGGTAAGGTTAGGTAATCGTTCCCACGATCCCGCCAGAGCCGGAGGGATCTACCCAGGGACAATCCACTAGTTAGTGTAGAAGTCCTTAGGTATGATCATAAAAGGAGTAATGTGAGAATAAGGGAAGAGTGCGGACTGAGATGGAGCTAGTACTGGAACATACCGAACAAGGTACTAGTAATGAAGTCTCGGTAAGCACTAAAGGGGTTGAAGAATGAAAAAGAAATGTTAAGATAAAAGGTAAAAAGAAAGCAGCCCTCCTTTAACATTAGGTAGAAACCAGGTCAATACATATGCTGTCATAACCACTTGGTTGATTATTAGCATTGAAGACAAGTATCATGGACCCAGTGATATGCTGCACAACCCTACCTAGCCACTCAGAATCTCTTAAAAGATTTCTGTTTCAATTGTCACGGAGACTTAACACGTAATCTACTGACTATCTCACTCCAAGATAGTTGGTATTGAAAAGGTGGCAGTCTGCTCCAGCTTCCGCTCACTTAAATCAAAACGCACTATTGAGTCTAGAGCCTAGAGATCATCAATAAATCTTATTAGGACACTATTACAATATACTTGTCTTTCACACACTGTGAAAACAAGGATTATCTTAAGAGTCTTACGCATTATCCTTGTGATATTGCCAGAACATCCGAGTGATACAAAAGTATTCACAATGAAGATGGAAATCCTGCTAGAGCCAACATCAAACAAGCTCTAGGTAGGTGACTTATGAGATCTTTAATGGATCAAACTTGTGACATTGGGCATCGATTCAGTCCAGATTATGAATTGACGAAGGATGAATTTTGATAAAAGCTTAAAACTCTCGATGTGTTACAAAAATCACTTGAACTAGTGACACATCGATTGATTTTCAAATCAATTTTATCTTCAATCGGTGAGATAGTAACTCACTGATTCACTCTTACCGTTCTATTAGTAGCAATACTATTAGTGAGGTAGCCTGCTTTGAGGTGTCCGGTAAAGAGATACTAGCAAGTACAGTGAATCTAATGCATCTGCGTTAGATGATCTAACACTTTGAGCTGGAAACCCTGTCAAGGAGGTTCTTATAATGAATCTACCTGATCACAGGTACAATATTTATACTATAAAATGGTCCTCACGGAACCGGAGGTTAATGCAACCGAACTCTGATGAATGACAAAGCCATATTCGTCACCAAGCTTTATTGCTAACTGTTTCATTACATGTTCATATAAAGATGGAGATGGCGTCAACCTGTTCCAACAGAATCAAGTTCATAGCCACATGCTTATACTCAAGACTTAATGACTTTACAACATCAAGAAAGAATAACCTAAAGCTTCCGCAACTCTGATATCAACTTCTTCGTCAGCAAGTTAAATTGATGAAGAAATACGAGCATAAAGTCATGCTTTCAAGACTGCAACAAGTATGAGCATGTCTATAACAACCCGTAATTTTTATAAATGTAAATATCCATCTATTAAGTTAGATGATGTACAATCTATCAATTATATATGAACTCGCCTTTTTCAGGGAAATTTTTTTGCTTTATTACATTACTTACTTTGCCAATATCTCGATGTATAACATTTCTTGCATAACTAAAGTTAACGAGCTCGGGCAACCTACATATGGCAATCCTATCTTCATATATGTCAATAAATCATCATAATATATCAAGTCAATATCATAATATCATTTTTACAAAGTACATTATTCCTATAATGTACCATTCGCGACGTTATATCAAAACGGGCTTTAAACCGTTATCGTATGCCTTTAAACCCTAATTCCATGAAGGATTAACATCTAAAGTAAATGCAAAAGCTACTAAAGCATATGTACAAGTAATATAACATCTCATTTGAAATATAAAATCTCTTTAAATCAACGTATAAGTCCTTAAAAGCTTAATATACAAGTCATTAAGTATGATCTCCAAAATAGCTGTTTTACCTCCATTTTCATTCTAATCTCTTCACCACCACTTATTTACAAGCTACTACACTCAATATACAATGTTTAAACCCTAATTATTCTATTCATAAACTTTTATACATATTTTTACACTCAAAACCCTAATTCAAAACCCTAAACCCGAGCTAGTTTCTAAACTATGACCCGTTTCTTCATTTTTATCCATTGTAAACCCAAACCAACACTCAATTAAGTTGTAATAACTTAATTTAAAACATTCTCAATTGTATTCCATCATCATTACATCAATTCACTCTAACTATAAGCAAAACGAATCCAAGAAACCCTAATTGTGCCCTAATTGTAATTTTTGACCCGTTTACTCATTTTCTACCCATTTTAACCCAAACTACCTATCAACTTTTGATTATAATCCTTAATATAAGTCTTAGGATCAGTAACCTATCATTCCTAATCAAATGTACATGAAATTCAAGCTTGAAAACCCTAATTAAGCCCTAATGTACCCAAAACAAAAAACCTTTGCAAAATGACCCATTTTAACTAACTTTCTTGCAACCAAGCACCTCAATGACAAGAACCTTACCTCCCTAGATTCTTACAAGCACCTCTCTTCAAATATCTTCATCTTATATAGTATAAAATTGATCACATGGTTCCTTGTTTCTCATTTCTTAGCCGCGACATGCAAAGGAGTATCCAACTCATTCTATCTAGTTTCTAGCTTAACCAACACATCCTATAGACCCTCCTCATCACCCTCTATACCTCCTACATGTCCTCTTCAAATCACATAACCTCCCTTGGCCTCCAAGTCCATTTTGCCTATAAATGGGAACTATAACACTTCATTTTTCTTCATCCCCCACTTCCTCCTCTATAACCCTTACATAGAAGCAATGCTTTGCTCTAATAGATCCTACTAGGTCTTAAGAAGGCTCAAGTATAGAAAGGAAGCAAAATAAACCAAGAAACGAAGCCCATGAGTCGTTATTCTAGGCGTACGAAGCTAAAAGTCCCGATTCCGACCCATTTCTAAGCTATAAGCTCAAGACCAGGTTCTCTAAGCTTATATTCTGTATTCATACCTTTATAATGTTCATATGATCATGCTAAAATCATAATATAAAGCTTTGAACTCAAAAACCTATGTGTTTTACCTTTTTGATCCAAAACCGTACACCCGAAACCCTAATTTCATGTTTTTGCTTAATCTATAAGCTAAGCTTGTAAACTATTGTTATAATCTATCCTAATAAGCTTAACTAACATTAAAATAAGTGCTTTGATAAGTCATGAAAGAATTTGATCTTAAAACCCGTGCATTTTCATTTTAAAACCCTAATATGACCCGTTTTGCTTCCTAGCTTAACGAATCGTTAATTTAAACTTGTGTTGTGTTAAATCTTCATATTTTAGTTTATTATAACTTATAAATGTCTATTGAAATGTTAAAATAAGCTTGCATGGCAATTTGGACATGTTTTGTAATTATAATCCATGCAAGGGGTATATATCGTAACTTTCGGAAACTTATAACTAAAAGGACTAAAAATGTCATTTATTCAAAGTTATAACTACAGGGGTCTATTATGTCACTTTTCAAAGTGCAAGGTTTACTTTGTATATCTTTTAAAGTTGAAGGACCAAAGTCGTAAAAGTGCAAACTTCAAGGGTATATTTTGCCACTTTTCAAACTTCAGGGTCTAAAATGTAACATTTTGAAAAAGTATAAAAACACATTCAAAACATTACCAGACATAACTTTAATTAACGCTTGACGTGCTTAACATTTCCAGATATTGAATAAAATGCTTAAAACTGCTTATGTTATAACTATTATATCATTCATCATCGATGTGCTTTCAAAAATCATGTCTCGGATCCATATCATACCACAATACTAGGGAGCTTCATATTAAGAAGTTTCATCTTGGTATTACGTTCTGACAGAGTTGTTGGGTTTACGATTTAAAGTGCCCTAGCTCCTCAAACGTTTACTGAATGACTTCTGAATTATGATGGCCCGAACGGTGTTATGATAATTTTTATATCAAAACCAACATCGATGTAAAATCTTACATATTCAATCAAACTAAGACTTGCCGTATTACCCCAGGTTGTCTGTGACGAAGCCGTTACTATTCATTTCATATACCTTGCTATCAATTTCCCTATAACCGTTCAGGTGAGTTCATAGCCTTGCTTTTCAATCTTTTTATAAACCCGCGAGGGAGATACATGCTATAAATATGAATGCAATTATTTCTATATGTTATTCCAATTTATTATTGCCTAAGTAACTGCTTTGCCTTTAAGTCCCATAATCAATGACCGTTAAATCTCTCCGAGCTAATCGCGAATGATTGAATAGAATTCATTTGGGCTGACTCCCCTTTGGATTGAACCATTTACGTTGTAACCAACGCACATCATTAGAAAATCACGCGGGTATTTTTGGCAAAGTGCCCGCAGGGCAACAGTAACACTATAACCTATAGGCATCAGATTCATGAGCTAATGGGCATAATAAATTATGTATTTCAATACAGGGTGTATATCAATGTAACTCAAATATCACATTTGCAATCAAATTATATTAAATTAAACCTATGAATTTCACTCAACCTTGTGTGTTGACTTAGTTAATCAATGTTTTATCTCAGGTACCAAAGTGTCACTAGTGGACCGAGGCACGAAGATGGAAAAAACCTGTATCATTCAAATTTTGTATTCTTTAGATTCTAGAAACCTCTCTTTTGATAAAAAACTCTGAAGAAGATAAGGAATGATAACTTATTTTCAAAAACGACTCTTTTGATTCGTTTTCTATGATTATGACTGTTGTACCTTGAAGTAATACCCCAGATTAGCTTCCCGCTGCCTAACATGTAAAGAATGGGTGTTAACATAATGATTGAATAGGATTGCATTATGATTGTAAAATAAAGTTTTTACAACTTATTTGAGTGTTGGTTTGGTTTACAATGGATAAAAAAGCCAGAAACAGGTAATGGTTTAAAACTTGCTTGTTATTAGGGTTTAGGGTGTTTGAATTAGAGTTTTGAGTGTAAAAACGAAGTATGAAAGCTTAGAAATAGAATATTTAATGGTTTAACCACCTTGTAAAAATGAGTGTATAACTTTGCTTAAAGTGGCTGGGTGAAGAAAGTTAGAATGAAACGGAGGTAAACGACTTATTTAGATGATCATGCTTTAATGACTTGAACATTGAGTCCATTTAGAGATTTGTGGGCCTTTGCTGATGAGATTTATATTTCAAATAAGATATCATATTACTTGATACATATGATTAAGTAGCTTGTGCATTCACTTTCAGGGGTTTAGCCCCTTCCATGAGATTAGGTTTAGGGCATCCGATAAGGGTTTAACACGCCTTTTGATAATGATGTTGGAAAATGGAGTACCTTTTAAGGATAATGTACCTTGTAATAATGATATTATATATTGACTTGAAATGTTTATAATGTTTTTCTTTGCATATATGGATATAGATGGCCATACGTAGATTCCGATTCTGTTAACTTGTAGTTATGCAGGTTAAATAGAATATTGAGATATTGGCAAAGTAATGGAATGTAATAATGCAAAAATTTCCCTGAAAAAGGTGATTTCATATATAACTAGATAGATTGTACATCATCTAACTTAAAGAGATAAGTTACATTTTATGAAAATTGTGGGTTGTTATAGCTCCACCCTTGATATAGAAAATCTCGTCCTTAGATTTAATTAAACTTGAGGTGATGATTGAAAATAGATGAGATATTTGGCATAAATTTCGTCTTCTGCGCTCCCTGTAACTTTCTGAGTCCTCTTTTAGAGTTCCATCGTACTTTGACTATAGGAATACGACATCGCTTGAGTTGCTTGATCTCACGGTCCATTACTTCCACTGGTTCTTTTACAAAGTTGAGCTTGTCGTCGAGTTGAAGTTATTTCATTGGAATAATAAGAGATTCGTCAGATAAGCACTTCTTGAGATTAGAAACATGAAAAAATTGTGGATACTACAAGCTCTTCAGGAAGCTCTAGGTATGTATGCCACTGGCCAATCGTTCACGAATTGTGAATGAGGTCCAATGTAACGGGATTAAGCCTTTCCACATATTCCGAATCGAAAGATACCCTTACGGGGGGTGATAATTCAAACATAACACGATCTCCAATTGAAATCTAAAGGCTTCGTCTTATAATTGGCAAACTTCCTTGTCGATACTCTTGCAGCTTGCAAGCGTTGACAATTTTGTACGATCTTTCAGTGGTTTCATGAAATATTACTGGTCTCTGTCATTGAAAATCACCAACTCTATTCCAGCACAACAGGTGATCTACACTTTCGTCCATTAAAGTGCTTCGAACAGTGAGCATGCCTTGAAACTACATATAACTGTTGTTGTACGTAAAATTCTCCCAATGGTAAATGTTTATCCATCCTTCCGAAATCTATCACACAAGCTCGTAATGTCCTTCAAGAGTTTTGATGGTTCTTTTACTTTGTCTACCATTTCAGGTGATATGTTAGTACTCATTCTAGTTGAGTACCCCAAAGCATTTTGAGGTAGTGATTGCCAGAATTTGGATGTGGAAATGACTGTCATGATCCGAGATGATAGAGATTGGTACGACCCAATGGTCGAGCGACTATTTCTTTATGTATAACCTCATAAGAGTTTCCATACTATCCTTCCGCTCGAATGGGAAGAAATGCGCTAATTGGTAATGACGATCAACCAATAACCCAGATGGCATATGTCCAGTTGAGGTTTTGGTAGCGTTGTGACAATCCATTGTTATCCTTCCTATTTCCACATAGGAATTTCGTTTAGTACCAATAAGCCGATGGCTTTTGACATTCTCTTTAAACTCAAGAACATGTCAAACACTTACTACATATACAGCGATGTTGCCTCAAGTTAGCCACCAATAGAGTTTCTTTAAGTCGTGGTACATCTTATCAGAACCCGGGTGAATAGAATATTTGGATTTATGAGACTCGTGCATGATTAAGTCTCTTAAACCGCCAAAAAGTGGTAACCAGCTTTGGTTTTTGATACAACCACAGAGTTTTCCATCAGGACGATTTCAAATATTATCAATTCCTCTAGGTTTCTCGTTTGCATTATCCTTCTTTGAGCTTCATTTTATTTTGGGGGCCCTTTTTTCGAGGATTTGAGATGGGAATTTTTGGATGAACTATAATATTAATGCTTCTGATCGGAGGGGTTGATTCGTTTTTTTTTTATTTATTTCGACTTCTAATAGGCATCTGCCACAACAGTTTGCCTTTCGAATGATAGAAAATTTCACAATCAAAATCTTTCGAGTAGTTCTAACCATCGGCGTTGCCTCATATTCAATTCTTTTTGACGAAGAATATGTTGAAGGCTCTTGTGATCAGTGAAAACTGTACACTTTGTACCGTATAGATAGTGTCTCCAGATTTTAAGAGCGAATATTACTGCTCCTAATTCGAGATCGTGAGTAGTATAGTTTTCTTCATGAGGTTTGAGTTGTCGAGATGCATAAGCAATGACTTTTTCTTGTTGCATTAGTACAGCTCCTAACCCTTGAAGAGATGCATCACAGTAAACGACAAAATTATCGTTTCCTTCTGGTAATGCTAAGATTGGTGCTTCATAGAGTTTTTGTTTAAGGAGTTGAAAAGCTGATTCTTGTTCTTCGCCCCAGATATAACTCTTGTTTTTCTGGGTTAATTTAGTCAAAGGCTTTGCAATCTTTGAAAAACCTTCGATAAATCTTCGATAATAGCCGGCGAGTCCTAAGAATTGACGTACTTCTGTGGGTGTAGTGGGAGATGTCCAATTCTTAACGGCTTTGATTTTGGCAGGGTCAACATGAAGTCCTTGATTATCGATGAGATGACCAAGAAATTGCACGATATGTATCCAGAAATCACATTTAGAGAACTTGGCATACAATTTCTCTTTTCGGAGTAATTCCAAGATAATCCTGAGATGACTTGCATGTTCTTCTTCGTTGCGAGAATAGATAAGAATATCATCGATGAACACAATTACAAACTTATCCAGATAAGGTTTACAAACACGATTCATGAGATCCATGAATACACAGGTTGCATTTGTTAACCCAATAACATGACAATGAATTCATAGTGTCTTTATCTCGTTCTAACTGCGTCTTAGGAATATCTTCTCCCTTACTCTCATTGATGATAACCTAATTCGTTAATCGGATTTTTGAGTAAACGCTTTGAACCTAGAAGTTGATCGAAAAAGTCATCGTGATCCTGTGCAATGGTAACGAATCTATATAGTTAATTTTATAATCAACTCTTGGTAAAATCGATACACATTACTAAAAGAATCATGTCTTTCTTTAACAAATAAGACAGACACGCCAAGGTGATGTACTTGGTCGAATGAAACCTTGGTCGGTTAGTTCTTGAAGTTGGTTAGATAACTCATGCATTTCTGAAGGAGCTAATCTATAAGGTGTTCGAGCTACAGGTGCTGGTCTGGGGATTAAGTCGATTTGGAATTCTACTTGGCGAACGGGAGGAAAGACATCTGGAAATTCTTTGACTACGGAAATGTCTTCGAGTCTCTTCTCGTCTGCTTTCTTTTCCATAACTTAGATCATAAAAACATGACAACCTCGGGATATATACTTTTCAGTTTTTATACAGGATATGAGATTTAGTCAAGTTTTACTTCGATCACCTCGAATGATTAGAGTTTCATCGTCGATAGGAATGTGATCAACTTTCTCGTCATAGAGAATTTTGGCATGATATTTGGATAACCAGTCCATACCAATGACTACGTTGAAACTACCAAGTTTAATTGGCATGAGATCGATTTCAAAATGTTGATTTAGCAAAGTTAGTGTGCAACCTTTAATAATAGTGTTTGTGCTTACTAAGTTTCCGTCAGCCATTTCGATATTATAAACAGGTAGTATTTTAATAGACGTAATATTTACATCCGGCAAGCGTTAAGGAAATAAAACTTCTATCAACTCCGGATCAAATAATACCCTTACTAAATGCTTGATTTAGGATAAACATACCTAGTAAACACGTTTGGGTCTTGCTGTGATTCTTATCTCTCAGCATGTAGGGGCTCTTCCTTGGGCATAAATGTTTGTCATTTTGGCACTGATTTGTGTAGTGTCCTTTCTCACCATAGGCATGGCAAACCACTGTCACTGGGAGTTGATTACTTCTGGTGGCTGGCTTCTTGCTTCGGCAGTTCTTGCTTAGATGGCCCATTTTGTTGCAATTATTACACCTACCAGTACAGGGTCCGATGTGATGGTAATTGCACCTTTTACACAGAGGGAGATCTCCGGCATACATACATATTCAATAAGTAACACATAAGTCTCTACCAGCTTCTTGCCTTCGGTTCTGTTGTCGACGATTATTGTAACGATTGTTGGTGTTGTGATAGTTACTGCAGGAATTGTTGTTGAAAGTTCTTCTGTCGTCAAACTTTCTTTTGTTGTCACTCGATACTTGCATTGGAGCATGCTTAGTTCCTTGATCCATTAGCCTTTGGGCTATGTTGATGGCTTCCTCTAAAGTTTGAGGTTTAGAGGCAGTAACATTTCCTTCAATGCTTCAAGGTAGACCTCCGATAAAAGCTTCCAAGAGTTTATCATTGTTTGGCACCATGTTTGGACATAGAACCGTTAATTCTTAGAATCTTCTAACATAAGGTTTAAGATCATTTCCCTTTACAATCAGATTGTAAAGTTCTTCTTCCATCTTTCTGATCTCAGTCCGGGGATAATACTTGTTTGTCAGAAGCCTTTTTAACTCAGTCCAGGTGGTTCAATTAGCTTGCTCTATTCCCATAGGCTGGGCATATGCATTCCACTAGGATAAGGCATCATCAGTTAAAGCACCAGTAGCAAATGTTACTTTATTTTCTTCAGCACACCTACTACGAGAGAATACTGATTCAATTTGTTCAAACCAGTGAATAAGGCCTACTGCTCCTTCCGTACCATTGAGGTAGAAAGGTTGACAGCTGATAAACTCTTTGTAATTTCTCGTTTTCACTGCAGGAGTTCCAGTAAGATTGGTGTTCCTATCGAATTAACTTGCCATTGTTTGCAAGCTTTAGCTTCAGAGCCGTGTGACACTGTTCAGCAACTACTTCTGATGGCTGTCTTGAAGTTCTAACCGGTGATTCTGATGTTGATGCTCTTTTTGGAGGCATTCTATCAACAAAAGATAACATGTAATAAGAATGATAGGAGTAATGCTCAAAATTTTTAAAGAGAAATACTCAGTTTTAAACTTTAAGCATATTTAACAATAAAGATATTAAAGCTTTGGATATAGGTTATGGGATAATGATAAATATAATGATGCGTATGATAGATGAATGATGGATGAAGGAATGATTAATAAATGAAGATGGATGAATGATGTGATGCAATAAACAGGAAAAACAACAAGGTATGAAACGGGATTGCCTTTATATTAGAGCAACTTGCCTTTTTACTGTACATAGTCAAGATTTGACAAGTGTTTTTATTTATACAACACATCTCGTGGCTAGGTTAAAGCTAACGACTAGAATTTAAACTAGAAACTAGAAACTAGATGATCACTGAATGCAGTTCTGGAGTTCAATGATAGAGTTCATGAGTTTTTCTATGTCTTCTTGTTGACGAGTTTCCATATCATTGATGACTTCTGCCAATTTTGTGATTCTGTAGCGAGCTAAGGAGATCTTATGGTTGACTCTATTTTGCCTTTCTTTTGAGGTAGTGATCTGAGTATGAGCTTGCTGGAGTTCTGCTGCTAAGGCGTCAAAATCACGTTGGATGATTATTGTTCCTTTACCGAGACCTTCGATGCTGTTTTCAATCTGTTCAAAACGTTCAGGAGGGATTTCTTCTAGATAACATTGGATACCCTGAATTTGCTCTTCATGACGTTTGATAGCTGATTTCCGGGAAGTTTCACCAATCTCAAGAGCTTGAGGTTGGGATGGGGTAGATGGAAATAACTGGCATATTGAAGAATTCCCTTCTGGGAGAAAGAACTCTTGATTTTTAGGGGGTATGATAATTGGAGACAGGATTGGTGACTTTTCAGTATAGAAAGCTTGTACGCTTCATTAAGCGATCATCGGGAAATAAGCGAAAGGGTCTTGAAGATTAGCGTGACAATTTCCGAAACGAATTGGAAGCACTGGAGTAAGTTTTCCCTGGAGAGGTCGGGATATAATCCGGTGAAGCCGGGGGAACATAGTTTGGGAAATTAGAAGAAAAGGCATCCTCCAAATTAGAAATAGGACGATCGGGGGAAGACATCGTTCTGTTAATAACCCAGTGATAAATAATATAAGTTATTTATCTAGTAATATAATAGTTATGTAACTTTACATACCATTTCGAAAGATATAGCGGCACAGAGGACTTTCTTCGATGGAAAAAGAAAAAAAGTTATAGTTAAGGTTTCAACCTTGTTCTCTATAACGTTGGCTCTTGATACCAAATCTGTAACACCCCCATTTTTACATATAGCAGCGGAAGCTAATCTGGGGTATTACTTCAAGGTACAACAGTCATAATCATAGAAAACGAATCAAAAAGAGTCATTTTTGAAAATAAGTTATCATTCATTATTTCTGGGGTATTACTTCAAGTGTACAACAGTCATCTATCATGAGAGTAAAACAATATAGTCAAAATTAGAGGTCGTTGTTTTTCTTTTTTTGTAAAATAAATTATCATTCAATTACATATCATTCATGAAGTTTTCTGACAAAAGAGAGGTTTGCCAGAATCTCATAATATAGTACATTTTTTGTGTAATAATGATAAGACTGTTTTTTTTTTATTATTTTTTTTTTCTTCCGATTTCGAGTCCTCGGTCACTACCGTGCCAATAGTTACCTAGAAAATAAAACATGCTAAAAAGTTCAAACAAACAAAGGGTTGAGGTGAATCCCTAGTTTTAAGTAATAAAATTATCATTCTAATGCAATATTGCAGAATATTTGGGTGTTACGTTCTTGAGTATGTATTCACTCAATACATCGCACAAGTATCTTGAAAACAAAATTTATTATTAGAGCCTAAATTCTTGATATAGTATCAGTTAGCCAATATAGCTCTCATGAATCTGATGCCAGAATTTATTAAGTTATAAATGATGGAAATATTTCTGCCAACCTGGCTAGCAACCTTATTGCTATGCCTCATAAGGCTACCACACCTCAATAATTCTCTAAATGATGTCTCTGCGACTTCGAGTTACAAAAACATAGGATACCCGAAACTACTACTGAATCAAATGTGCTTACGACCAAAAACGGGAGACGAGGGAGTCACGATACTAAAGAACATAAACCCACCTACCACAACCACAGAAGCCCAAAATAAAAATCTATTTCATACTGAATCATTTCAAAACTAATTCATAAAAAAACACTATGCTTAAGCAATACTTTGTACTTACAGCCTGAAGACAATACTAAGCTTTCACTTTAACAGCATATCTTAGCACTCCTCTGACAGAAAATATAATAATCTCTTGTCCAGCGAATACTGTAGATGTCCAAAACCTGTCCCCCCCTCTCAGACCCATACTCGTTGTCCCAACGAGCACACAATAACCAAACTGCCAGGACTCCCCAGAAATTGCCAACACAGTCATCTATAATAACACAAAGACAACTACGTCCTCGAGCGCAGAGATGGTAATCATCTAAAGGATAAAGATATGAAATTGCGAACGCTATGACCTCACCCATCCCCCTGCACAGTTATAGGGACCTTTGCTGGCGTCAAACGCAAATGCAAGACAGCGGGCCAGTGACCGTTGCACCAAGCTCAAAAACAATTTCAATTTCCCTACCCAGCGCACTCACGAGCGCAACCGGCAATATTGACTATCAGAACTAACCTAAAGCAATACACCCCCCACCTACAAATCACGAAGAGCCCACATCCTAGGTGTGTACACCACCCTAGTGGTACCAATCCGTAATACGGCCAAACAAAGTTTGAGGAGATTCTCCGATATAGAATATACAAGACTAAACGAAAAACATTGAAATCCGCGATGTATAATTGTACTTTAAGCTAGCCTATAAACCAAATTAACCAACAAACCCCCCCCCCAGATATCGGACACAAAAAAACCACACATGAAAAAAAAAAAGAACTGTTCGGGCTCAGCATTAGATATAAGATATGAAAGTCAATGAATAGTAAACTTTGGTGGCAGCTATTAAGGAAAGCAAACTATTAAATCGAAATCCCAACCAACTCTAAGACAGAACGTAGTAAACCAGAAGAATAAACTTCTTTTAATATGAAAGCTCCCTAAGATAAATTCTGATAGGTTTAGTCAGATATGGATTACGCTTACAGGAAAATGCATTTATATGATAAGCAACAAGCATCGATGATGTATGAATGAAAAAAGGATTATAGTAACCTGAAATTATAGTTTAGACAGCATTTTATTAAATTTCAATATCTGGAACATGTAAGCACGAGGAGCTGTTAATTAAAGTAATGTCCTGCGGAAAATGTTTAGCGATAATAATGATATTTAACAAATCAGCTTTATTCAAAATATTACATTTTGGACCCAACTAGGGTGTGGAAAACTGCAAGTAGACCCATGGGTTTGTGCATTTTTACGACTTTGGTCCTTTAAACTTTTTATGATATACCAAGTGAAACGCTTTGACTTGAAAAGTGACATAATAGACCCCTATAGTTATTAAAAACTTTGATAAAATGACACTTTTAAGTCCCTATTTAGTATAAGTTTCATGTAAAGTTACATACATTATACCCCTGTGCATGGATATAATTACACAAACGATGTCCAAATTGCCATGCAAGCTTAGTTTAATATTTCAATAGTCATTTATAAAGTTATAATAAACTAAAATAGACGATTTTAACACAACATATAGTTATATTTAACGATTCGTTAACGTTAAAAGGTAAAACCTAAATCAAATTCTAGGGTTTTAAATGAAAACACGCGGTTATTAAGGGCAAATTCTCTTATGACTTATCAAATCACTTATTTTAACATTATAAATAGCTTATTAAGAAACATGATTATACAACCAAAGTTTACAAATTAATGCCTAGTTTAAAATAAAAACATGAAATTAGGGTTCTGGGTGTACGATTTTTGATCAAAAGCATAACACATAGGTTTTTAGTTCAAAGCTTTATATTATGATTTATAGAGGCAAGAAACATATAACATTATGATGTTACATCTGATGACAAAAAAGCTTTAGCGAACCATCCTGTTAGAAGCTTAAGACTTGGAAACGGGTCAGAATCGGGATTTTTTGCTTCTCTACGGCAGAGTAACGACTCTCGAGCTTTATTTTTGGTTTTCTGGTTTATTTTGCTCGCTTTATGTACTTGAGAGCTTCTAAGATCACTTAAGATACTATTAAGAGCAAAGGATTCCTTCTATGAAGGTTATAGATGAGGAAGCTGGGGGATGAAGAAGAATGAAACAGACTATGCCCCTATTTAAAACCCATTACAAGGAGCAAGGAATAATGCAAGGGTTATGAACAATAGTCTTGACACATAGAGGTCTAGTGTATGATATGTAAATCTAGAAAATTGAACAGTGTGGAGGTCTAGGAAAGTAGCTTGAATGACAGGTGGTGGTGCTTCTTAGCTGCCGCGGCAGAAGTGGACAAAAGATAAGCCATGTGCATCTCAAATTTGACCCAAGGCGCTAGTCCAATAGTGCATAAGCTGCATACTATGATCTAGAAGAGGTTCACAAATTGGTTATTTGGACTATGGTAGCAATTTAAGAAGGGGTCAAAATGGTCATAGAATAAACTGTGGTCCTTTTGGGTTTTGACGGTTTCTTCAAGATGTCATTTTACAACAAGGTACTTTGTGTTACTAAATGATTAAGGAATGATGACATAGGTTTTGATAAGAGTCTGGGATTAAAGTAATTAGCATAAGAATATCAATTCGTGTTTGGGATAAAACGGATTAGAATTGAAGAATGAGGAAGTTAAGGGATCAACGATAGGGAACTATGGCACCGTTTAGAGGTTTTTTCGCTCTTTTTTCTGCTATACATTGGCTTATATTTTGCATACTCTTGATTAGAAAATGGATGGAATATAAAATCCTAGGTGACTTAATATTAAAGTATATCCACGAAGTTTGGTCGTGGATTAAGTTATAATGGTTTGATATTGAGACAAAACGGGTTCAAAAGTTACAAATAGGGCATAATTAGGGTTTTATTTTTTTCTGATTTGATAAGGGTTTTCTCTAGGTTATGATTTTCCTTGTACATTGCCAATTAATGATAGATAATGAATGATTTGTAAACTTATTTATAGTTTATAATGTGCACTTATATGGTTGGCTAATGTGAGATTAGAATTGATTTAAAACAAGATAAAACGGGTTACAAATGACATTCCAAATTAGTACATTTAGGGTTTCGTCTCTAGAATATATTTTAATTTACGTATACGATGAGGTAAACAAGAAGAAGTATTGAATGGAAAGACTAAAACGATATAAATTAAGGATTGATTTGTGATTGATAAAATAAAGTATATTACCAAACCTAATTGAGATGTTGGTTTTGGTGTTTACAATTTGGAATAAAAGTCCAAGAAATAGGCTCATAGAGTAGAAATAATTGGGATAGGCTTAGAAACTAGCTTGGGTTTAAAGGGAGTTTTCTAGGGTTTTTGAATTATGATTTTGAGTGAAAAAGAGTAGACTAGAGCTTTAATATGAATAGATTATTTAGACGTTTATAATCTTTAAATGAAGTAAATTTAGCTTGCATAAAAGTTGAGGAGAAGAAATGAGAAAATGAAACAGAGGTAAAACGCACTTATTTTTTAGAGATCATTAGCATTATTGACTCTAAGCTTTACAGAGATTTTGGATACTTTGACTAACAGTAAAGAGATTTTATTTTTAGATGTAGATATTCAATATTTACCATAATGGATATAAAACAGATAGCAAAGATATAAATACTTAATACCGACCACAATATAACTTACGCAATTTGACCTCCCTTAATCTGGTCAGAAGGTACTCGACTGAGCCAATTATACTAGGGATATACGGGCATTTCCGATAAAGGGATATAAACAAAGCCCGATTTGAAATGATGTTAGCAAAATGGTACCTTTTAGGACGAGTATACCTATCTAATAAAATGATAAATATGATATTGACTTGATATGTTCATGAAGTTTGATTAGACATATTCAATGGGGAAAAAAAAAAATAGATATCCATAACGTAAAGGTTGTATCCGAGCTGTCTCTTAACATTAGTTAAAAGCAAGATAACTATTGCATATTGAGATATTGCGGACCACAGTATAATAGTAAATGTAATCTAAAGACGATAACAAATTTCTCACTGAAAAAAGGTGAGTTCATATCATAACTGATTAGATTGAGTATAATCATCCTAACTTAATAGATCTGGATATAACATTTATGAAAAATGAGTGGTTGTTATCATCTAGAGCCACTTTTAAGTTAATGACATATTTGCAGAGTGTATCTGTCGACCTCATTCCCATACATCTAATCGATCAAAAATAAACTCTGATGAAGTTTCTTCCTGCATTATCAATCCAAATCCATGGCAGAATCATCCATGGCTTCCTTGATGTTCCTTTTTGGTTCGGTTTCGACTCCAGATTAGGTGGCGAACTACCTACACATCTCGCCATCTGTTCTAGTAAGACTTACGTCTTGTCTAAACTAATAGAGAAGGAATGTCCATGACTCATTCTGATATGGATGAAATGCTCTTTGTGTAACAAAACTTGGTGTTCACACAGGATAGGTGCTTGATTGAGGAAAGGTATTGGGTGCATGTTTGAGAGCGAAATCACCATAGAACGAGGAGAAAATAGTTGACACATTGATGACCCAATCCCCCCTCGGCTACTCTGTCTCCCTCAAACCACTTCCCCAATCATCACGCTTCCCCCTCTCTCAACCTTGGTTTCTTGTACCAATATCTTCTTTATGTCCGGTGTAGTAAACTGAAGTATGTTGAATAACTTAGTATTCTGTAAGGAAATGTTGCTACATAGTGTTACTAGTCCAAATTGTGTGTGTTGCATTGGTATTACTTGTATTTAGTATTCTGCTTTGAGTAAGTATTCTGTTATAATTTGGTGTAGTGTGCAGTGATACAGGGTGCATAGTGAACAGTTGTCGAATACTTGTCTGTTTTGGTGCTTTGAAGTGTTGAACTGAATGTTCATGGAGGTGATCTGCAACATCGGTTGTTGTAGAAGTGTGAGTTGTGTTAGTGTTGTTGACAAGTTTATCAGGATTAATCAGCAGCAAGTTACATCGGAAGACTTTGTACACAAATTAAAAAAAACAACAGGATAAATTTCGATTAAGTAATTCATGTGTACATTGTCGACTAATAGCAATTCCAGCTCATTTTGACGTTGTGTACTAGAGCGTGTATCATGCAACCGTTCCTGAGGTGACAATTGAACGTTTGGTGACTATGGTGAGCTATGTGTAGCGCGGAAGGAACTTCCTGTTGAGCTTCAGTTATCTCAATGTACCGGGGGAGACTGTGAGTAAACATTGGTGGACCAGGGGTGTCGAGTGCACTGACGGTGATCTGAGCGTCATATCTTACTAGTACGACATCATCTATGAAGAGCCGACGAATGATGGACAGATTTGGTTTTCGTGTGACAGGACGATGTGCGCTCAGCGGGTGGACGGGTTCTTTCATGTCAACATCTCTAGGGGACGCACTATGCAGGATTTAGATTCTCTGTGTATGACGGCACGTTGCGACAACAGGTAACCGAAAGAGGAGATCAAGCACAACAAATCGACAAACTTTGTTCCTTTTAGCAACTCTTCGCGAGAGGCTATATAGCGAGAAGATAGTTCGCGCGATGCTGCCTCTTCATGTACCCACTGATTGCATAGTTTGTAGGTCACATAGAGAAGGTCGGGGGGGGGAGGTGAGGGTGGGGTATGTAGGGTTGAAAACAGATCTAATGTGGTTATTGGGAGTAGGAGTGAGGAGCGGACACGGAGGTGTAGAATCCTGTCTAAAAGATTTGTGTGATACATCTATTATCTCTTTGGTCTTCTTGAATGGGTCTCTCCGAGGTATGATGATGGGGGGCTGTGTGGGGTGTTGCGATAGAGTGGACACTATAGCGAGGAGGTGATAGACTTTCCTGTCGGGGGTAGATGGCCTGCGGCGTTATTACACCTCACGCGCGGATGGATTAGAAGAGACCTTTCAGAACATCTGATGACGGGATAGGTGTATTTAGGAGGTGGGGATTATATGTTCTACAGGACTTATTCAGGAGGCGGCGCCCGTGTTGAAAAATTGTGTTTCCACCTAAGAATCAAATCTAAAGGAGATGTTTTCTCCATACACAAAAGAAAGATCTTATTTTCTGAGGTAGATAGGGAAAACCGTTGATGTGGTCCGGGTAGGGGATGTAAAGTGATCTAGCCCTAGCCTAATACCAAGGCCTTCTGAGTATAACTCTTTTTTTTTTGATCTAGCGCATAAAACAGAAAAAGGTTTGTTTCCTTGGCAGTTTTGTTGGTTCTAAATAGGAATTCGAGTCTATAGTTCTTAGCAACGTGAATTTACTACCGTTTTAGGGGAGTGGGGGTTGGGTTGATACAACATCATGAATTTTCATTAAAGACACACTTATAGAGGGAAAAACATTATACAAAGCATATTAAAGTATAACCAAAACAAAGTTTTTTGGAAATTCTTAAAAAGAACTAGAACTCAGTTTAAAGAGCGTGATCTCAAGATAACAAGGCTTTCTACTTGGTGCCGAAACCAAATTAGGTAAACTTCTAGACTACAGACATAAAACAACACAGCCCGTTTATCGTAATGCGACAAACTCTTAAAATACAAGCAAACTCCCTTAAAATGTTTTGCATTATTGCTCATATAAAGAATAAGGGTTTGATTGCTATCATTAGTGTAGTTTGAAATCCTCTCGCAGAGAATAGGTAGGCACACTATTGTACGAGATTCCTATCTCTTTTCTTGTATCTGATTTTTCTTACTAAATCTAGATAGATGAATTATGAATACCATGTCATTATGAGAGAACTAAATCATTTCATAGTTTCTTAGAACTATTACCCTTAGAAATGAGCTATATGCAATCATGTATCAAGTTTTACAATAGGTGGATTCTGTGTTTTCTTAGGCAAATAATGTTTGAGTGACTAAGGTTTTTCTTGACAAATTCTTGTTCACGTCAAACTTGGGAGGCTAAACCGTTTGTTTTGACATTTGACCCATGTTGCAGATTTAAACGGGCATTCGTTGTCTTAACACTGAATGGTTCATTAGTGATGGTAACCCGTTTTTTTCCTCCCCCAAGACTGATGTTTTATCAAACTTAGTATCTATCAAAACAATCACTATTTCCTTATAAACTTCATTAAGTTCATTTTTAGAAGCAGGCAAATGCAAAAAAAAAAAAAACCATTTTTTCCACCTGAATCTGAGCTTTTTAAATTCAGCGTTTATTAGCAAGCAAGGAGGATGTTGTCCAGTACTGGGAAGGGTCTTAGCTGGACTGCGTATTGTGAGATGACATATGGTGGGGAAGTAGGAGATGCCGTGGGGGGGAGTGGGGGCGAGGAGGGGGAGGGGGGGGCACACGAAGGGGGGATCGTTGTGTAATGATGCTGTGTAGCGAAAGAGGGTGTCGGCTCATTTGTTCCTACGTAATAGAGTAGGCCGGGGAGGGTGGGTGGTTCTTGGGGTTGGGGTGCCATTTCACTAACATGTGGTTCTAGATTTCGAATAGAGGATGTTGTTCTGAGTTCGAGTGGTTTGTTTCACAAGTTACAAGTATACAAATATGTGGTTAGGGATCGCGATAGTCTATGATTTTAAGGTACCGATCATGGTGATTGCACACAGCGAGGGGATGGCGATAGGGGGGAGCAGTGAATGGACTTTGGCCTTTATTACTTGTTTCATCATTCGAAATTTAAAACCATGTTGCCAACTTTTGCCATCTGATTTTAAAGATAATGATTTTGATTAATTTAAGTTCGAGAGATAAATTGCATCTCATTTGCTTCATATGGGTCCCATTCTTGTAAAAGAAGAAAAAAAAAAAACTCTTTTTTGAAATTGGGCAATCCTGTCACTCTTTGGAAGCCAAACAATATTTTTCATCAAACTCGAGTGATTGTTGTGAGGTATTCATGTTGTCTATTATCAAGGTGAATGAATCAAGCATAAGGACTTTTTAACTTTGCCAAGTTTCAGGATACTGGTCAACAAAAAAAAAACCCTACCTTCAAAACAAAATGATTTCAGTTATGCTCAGTATCTGTTGTTCCTAATGAGCAAAAGATATTGCATTCAGCAGTCAATTGCACCTTTGCCATTGGCTATTCTCATAAAATGGTTTTCCTAATACTTACACTCATCAGCATCTGTATCCTTTAATTCCTGACCTGGCTCTGCTGGCTTAGCTGTGGCTTAGTCATCTTGCAACTATAAATTGTTGAGTCTGCCTAAATGCTTTCTCCCTAATGCCTTTCACTTGGTGTGTGGGGGGAGGGGAGGGGGGGCGGAAAATCAACGCATATACTATATAGCGCGCGATACATGTTTACCTCGTATCAATCTTACTTTCTTCTTGCGTCCTGCAATCTGTCTTTATTTGCTCAACGAGCAAGCAAACTTTCATAACTTTCTTTGATGGACTAGGTTTTCTTCTTATCAAAACAACAGACGTTCTTAAACATTACCCAGGGGTGGTTAAGTATTGTAATCTTTGAAGTGTTGAACCTCGAGTCCCAGTGTATTCAACAAAGTACGTGTCTGGTCATTTGACTGCATAATCCAATGTAAACTTTGAATCGAAAGTACATCTGGAACTGTTTGTTTACCACCCAGAAGGCTATTATGGATCCCTCCTTCTTGAAAATTCATCTTGTCAAGTTGCTTTTGTAGTTGATCTACAATTGAGTAGGCATTGTTTAGTGAAAGTACAACATCCTTGACCAAGCAAAGATTGAACTGAACACACCCATGTGTTGAAATTCAGTTCGTGTGAAGCCTTTAAGTCATCTTTTGAAAGAACTTGAAGGTTGTGAATGAAGAGATGAAAACATCCATGCATCTTTCTTTTGCTTTTGACATCTTGTATTTGATTGCAATGCACATCTTTTGTTTCAGAGAATTTCAAGCTGCCTGCATTCCTTTTACTAATTTGCGGAAGGTAGTCTCTGGAAATACTGTCTCTTTTCTCAGAAACAATGTTTTGTATGACAACAAAATCAACTTCAATGAATTCAACATTCAATGCTGTGGAATTGGATGTGAAATCATCTTCTTGTGTATGCAATCAACGTTCTTTTTGTTTTCAACAATTTGTGGAGTTTCGTTGTTGATGAAGAATTAACCTCAAGCAATGTATTCCCGAGGGAATCCATGTTAAAGATCATTTGCATCGTTAAAATTATTGAGCATCATATCTTGGAAATTCTGCATGCGGGCGGGCTTTTAATTCTGAATTGAAAAGCAGTTCAAACGTTGTTCTGAATTTGTCAATAGTAGTTCTTTTGCAATCAAATCTGAGACATTATTTCTTTGTAAAGAAGATTTTCTTGTAAATCCAAGTCTTGAGAGAATGTTCTCTTGAAGATATACATGTTACCAAAATCTTTAAAGTTTCATATGAGAAACATTGAGTTGATGACTAGAATTGCTCGAAGACTGTTCATGAACAATAGGATATTATGGCAATTTAATTCTGAAAGTTGTGTCTTCTCATGAACTTAGAGTTAACAAGAAGAAACAGTGTCATTCTGAAGAAACACTATTGATGTTTGAGTTTGCATAATTGGGTCTTATTTGAATTTGACAATTTGATGAAGTTGTTGTAAATGGATACCCCCGGATCTTAAGTGTTCTGGAAGTGTTTGATTGAATTGTGTTTTTGAAATGAATTAACGTTTTCAATTAATCAGGGGAATTTTACAAATCTAAATGATTAAAAACCCGAGAAATAGAATTCGTTCGCGGGATTTACTAAATCAAAAAGAAACATGAATGAATAATTAATTGACGTTTTAAGGTATGATTAATTTGATTGTTGGTTTTGATGGTTGTGTTTGTTGTATTGAGTAATTGTTTTGTCCTTATTAGTCCTGAATTAAATGTCCAAAGTCCTTGAATTAGTCCTTGAGTAGTTGTATTGAGTCTTGCTGATTATGGTTTTGATTAAACGGATGCATAATAATAGATTCCCAAATTCGTAAAATTCGGACCAAATACCACCGCACCTGTGATGTTTTGAAAAATTTTTCCCCAACCGCAGGAAATTAGGGTTTTCAAAACATAGGTGTTTTTAGCTCACGGATGGACACACAAACGCAGGAGCAATCTCAACATTGTAGATATCAGAGAGACTCAACCCAAGAGCAAAAAAAAAAAAGAAAAAACGCAGTGGCTTTGAAGCAAAACGCACACGAAGTATGAGCAAAACAATACACGAGTATGATCATAAAAAAAAACGCAACCAATATGATTCAAAACAAAAACAAAAAACTGCAATTGAGTCTAATCAAAACGCAACTAGTATGATCAAAACGCA
Organism: Tanacetum coccineum; assembly: GCA_026074375.1. Lineage (NCBI taxonomy): Eukaryota > Viridiplantae > Streptophyta > Magnoliopsida > Asterales > Asteraceae > Tanacetum > Tanacetum coccineum. The sequence goes on along the minus strand of BQNB010021843.1, from coordinate 33,349 downwards.
ACGAGTATGATCAAAACGCAACGAGTATGATCAAAACGCAACTAGTATGATCAAAACGCAATGAGTATGATCAAAACGCAATGAGTATGATCAAAACAACGCAAAAAATAAAATCAAAACGAGTATGATCAAAACGCAACAGATATGATCAAAAACCAACTAGTATGATCAAAACAAGAACGCAATGATATAATCAAAACGCAATGAGTTATAGATCAAAAACGCAATCAACTCTTGAGGCAAAACGCAATCAAGAAATTAATTGGGCAGAGTTTCTCTTAGTCAAAACGCAGTGAGGGTCTTCAACTTGTGACAAAACGTAACGACATGAGCAAAATTCAACGAATCTGATCAAAACGCAATGAATCTGATCAAAACGCAATGAATCTAATCAAAACGCAATGACTCTGATCAAAAACGCATAAAAACGAATCTGAATCAAAAAAGCAAACGAGTCCTGATCAAAACTCACCCACACGAACAACAACGCACGCCCTTATCAGATACTCAAAAACGCAGCCAAGAAAAAAAAAAAAATCTTCAAACTTTCTTGTAAGCTATAAAATGATGTTAAAACCACCTAGTAATGATGCAAGGAATTGATCTAAGCCCAAAAGTACAAGTCTTTAACACTTTTAACCACGAAACAAAGATCAAAGTTGATTTTTTCTTGCTTTTTTTTAACCAAAAAAAAAATATAACCAACTATCCCACGAATTTCACACAAAACAAACACTACACACCCCTTGGCGAGTGATACCACATGTTATCCCACTAGTTTAATCCATTACACAACAATAATCTATACCAATATGCTAGAAAATAAGAAATCTTAGAGAGAGAAAGTAGAGAGAGAAACAAGAAAGGAAGATTAGCTTAGAGAGAGTTTAGAGGATTACAAGTGAAATGAAATGTAACCAACACCCTTCACCAAGTGTGGTGAAGGGATATTTATACCCTAGCCTTCTAGTTGGCTCATGGGCTTTCTTAACGGGCCGGGCTTGGCTAAACTTGGGCTTTCACCCTTAACATGGACAACATTAGATTACAAACTAAGCCCGATGATACCCGACTAGCCTATTACATAACAAGACCTATATGACTTAATGAGACCGATAATATTCTTGTTTGACTTAATATAATTAAGGCTAACACGTTGGATAAAATTGAAGGGGTTGAAGAATTAAAAAGAATTGTAAGGATAAAGGGTGTAAAGAAAGAAGCCCTCTATACACTTAGACAGAAACCGGGTCAATACATATGCTATCAGAATCACATAGTTGATTGTTGGTATTGAAGATAGTCATCATGTACCCAGTAATGCAATGCACAACCCTCCCAAGCTACTCGGGCTTCTCTCAAAAGAAGTTTGTTTCATTTCTCATGGAGATTAAACACATTTCTATCGACTTTCTCACTCCGAGCTAGGTGGTATTGAAAAGGTGGCAGTCTGCCTTAGCCTTCGATCACTAAAACCAAAACGCACTTATTGTGTCTAGAGCCAAAGAGATCAACACAAATCTCATTAGGACACAATTCCATATTGTACTTGTTGTTGATATTCAAAGAGTCCTAAGCATGATCCTCGTAATTTTTCCAGAACATTCAGAGTGATACTATTAAGTATTGATAGTGACGAATGGAAATCCTTCCAGTGTCAACATCAAACAGCACTGTGGTAGGTGACTTGTGCGTTCTTGTATGGATCAAATTGTCATCTGGATATCTATTTTGTCCAGTCTATGAATTGATGACTCAATCGGTAAGATAGTAACTAACTGATTTACTCTTATCGTGTTGTCTGCTTAGAGACATTCCGGTAATGAGAACATGCAACACCCCTATTTTTACAATATAGCAGCGGAAGATAATCTGGGGTATTTTCATGCGATACAACAATTATAATCATAGAAAACAACTTAAAGTGACGTGTTGGAAAAAATTTAGTTATCATTTCATTTATTCAGAGTTTTTACAAAATTGCAGGTCCCAAAATCTAAAACATTATTTTGAATGATAAACAGTTCAGCCACTTCGCGTCCATGCCCTCATACCGCAACTTGTCCAATTACTGAGATAAACATGCTAAAAAGGGTTCACACAAAGGTTGAGTGAAATTCATAGGTTTGAAATGTATAGTTAAAATACAAGTTTCATAATTGGCAAATGTTGGTATGACAAAGGGGAATAATTGTTATGTAAGAAATTATTGTCATAGTGATCTGTCTTATCCACCCAACTCATGAATCACATAAAGAGATAAAGAGATATTAAAGAGATATTAGGACAGTATACCAAAGAGTTATTAGGAGATACTACCAAAGATATATAAGAGATATTTGGAGGTTACCAAATAAATATTGGGAGATACTACCCAAACTAGATATTCTAAGAGATATTTGGAGATACTACTCAAATAGATTATTTTTCCCCCCCCTCCCCCCAATGTACTAGGCCAATAATATATCAGGATAGCATATAGTTTAGCATAACACTTGCATTCATGATTTTATAGTGTGAATATCACAGGTTTATAAAGCATGTGAGATTATGAACTCATTAAGTCTTTGAAAAGTATATATATTGTTATGAGTATTATAAAGAGTTTGTAACAAGCATGTATCCCCCTTGCGGGTTTATAAAACATGTAAATAAGTAAAGGCGAGGTTATGAACTTCACCTGGTAGGTAGATAGTATAAATATTCTAAAATGAAAGCTGACGACCTTATCAAAATCTTAAACGGGGGTGAATGTTGATATAATAATTGTTAATAAATAGCACATCACGCACACTGTGTAAATATGTTTGACTCTTAGGAAGATTGTACTTTAGAACTATAGTTTTAAGAGTTATGAGTTTTGATTGAAGAGTTTGGATATTATAGTATCACAGTTCGGCCATCATAATTCAGAAGTATTCAGTAAACGTTTGAGGAGCTAGGGTACTTTAAATCGTAAACCCAACAACTCAGTCAGTAAGTAATTCCCAAGATGAAACCTCTCTTAATATGAAGTCCCTAGTATAGTGGTACTATAATAGCTCTCCGGATGTTCGGTTTTAGCGTTTTATTTAAATATTGGAAATGTTAAGCACGTCAAGGTTTATTAAAGTTTGTCTTTTATTTTTTTTTTTTTTTTTTTTTTTTTTTATGGTAATATTTTCTATATAAAATCGTTATGAATGTGTATTTTATACTTTTCAAATGTACATTTTTAGACCCAGGGTTTGGAAATAAATTGAAGTAGGACCCTTAGGGTTTGCATTTTACGACTTTGGTCCTTCAACTTTTGAAAGATATACCATGTAAACTCTGGAATTTTGAAATGTTGACATAATAGACCCCTATAGTTATTAACTTTGTAAACTGACACTTTTAGTACCTTTTAGTTATAAGTTATTGAATTTTACGGTATAATACCCTTGCATGGATTATAATTACAAAACATATCACACAAATTGCTGCAGCTTATTTTAACATTTCAATAGACATTTATAAGTTATAATAAACTAAAATATGAAGTTTTAACATAACACAAGTTTAATTTAACGATTCGTTAAGCTAAAAGTAAAACGGGTCAAATTAGGGTTTTAAAATGAAAAATCGCGGGTTTTAAGATCAAATTCTTTCATGACTTATCAAAGCACTTATTTTAATGTTATATAGATTATAACAATAGTTTACAAGTTTAGCTCATAGTTTAAGTAAAAACATGAAATTAGGGTTTCGGGTGTACGGTTTTGGATCAAAAAGGCATAATACTTAGGTTTTTGAGTTCAAGGTTTTATATTATGATTTTAGCAAGATCATAAAAATTATGACGTTATGAAAGCAGAACATAAGCTTAGAGAACCTGGTTTGAGCTTATAGCTAACCTGGGTTTGAGCTTCAAGGAGCAAAAATGATGGAAATGGGTCGATTCGGGCAGTATTTCCACTCGTACGCCTTGTATCTTATTCCCGGGGCTTCAATTCTTTAGGGCTTCGCTTCTTGAACTTCTTTAATGATCCTAGGATCATAAGGGAGCAAAGTATTGCTGCCTATAATGGTTATAGAGGAGGAAGTTGGGTGCAAATTGGAATGAAGACATAAGGTCACTATTTATACTAGTTTGAGACCAAGGAGGTTAAGTAACTCATAAGATCTAATGTGTGACACATATGAGGCCTAGTGTAAGATGTGTTGAAGATATAGAATGAGTTGTGAAGGCTAGGAATCTAGAATGATGGTGTGGACACCCTTGATGAATGACGCGGCTGTTGTGGTTTAAAAAAGACTCATGTGGCTTGATTTTTAACCAAGGAAAGGCATAAGGAGGTGGGTAAGCTGCTTAAGTTTTTCTAGAAGGAGTTCATGTAAGTATCTTGCACATGGATGGGTCTTAAATGGGTCAAAATGGGTTAAGTTTAGCCGCAGGTCTGTTTTGGGTTCGACTAGGGTTTCACAAGTTTTCAAGCATTTATTTCGTGTGTAATGGATTAGGGATAGTTATTACATGTCCCTAAGGTCTGATATAAGAAGTATTAACAATTATTAGCAATTGGTTTGGGTTAAAACGGGTTAAAAATGGAGAAATGAGGTCACGGGTTTAACTAGGGCTCGTTTAGGGTTTTCTTGACTTTCTTGGTTTATATTTTGCATACTCTTGATTAGGAATGATGGAATACAGATCCTAGAGCTTAAATAAAGTATTATCAATGAAGTTTGATCATTGGTTTTAGTTAAAATGGGTTGAAATTGAAAGAATAAGCCGTAGCTTGGAATTAGGGTTCATATAAGGCTTTTAGGGTTTTCTAGCTTTGTAATTCTCGTACATTGTTGAAGCAAGGATGGATAATGATGGATAAAGGTTTGTAAACTCATTTTATAGGTTTACAATGACTCTTGGTTGCTTACTTGAGAATGAGATGGTCAGAAAATGAGTAAACGGGTCAAAATTATAATTAGGGCACAATTAGGGTTTTCTGGATTTGTTTCTTGTATAATTGAAGTAGAATGATGAAATGATAATGGATTATGATTGATAATGTTGTAATTTATGTTATTATAACTTATTTAAGTATTGGTTTAGGTTTACAATGGATAAAAATCAAGAAACGGGTCATGGTTCAGAAACTAGCTTAGTTTTTGGGTTTAGGGTTTTGAATTAGGGTTTTAAGAGTAAACATGTGTATGAAAGTTTATGAATAGAATAATTAGGGTTTACACATTGTATATGGAATGTAGTAGCTTGTACATAGGTGATGGTGAAGAAATTAGAATGAAAACGGAGGTAAAATGGCTATTTTAGAGATCATGCTTAATGACTTATACATTGAGCTTTTCGAGATTTGTACTTTGAGTTGAAGGGATTTTATATTTCGGATGAGATCTTATATTGCTTGTACATATGCTTTAGTAGCTTGTACATTCACTGTAGATGTTAATCCTTCATGGAATTAGGGTTTAGAGGCATCGGATAACGGTTTAAGCCCGTTTTGATATAACGTTACGAATGGTACATTATAGGAATAATGTACCTTGTAATGATGATATTGACTTGACATATTGTGATGTTTGCTTGACATATATGAAGATAGGATTGTCATAGATAGGTTGCGTGAGCTCATCTACTTTAGTTATGTAAGTTACATGACATACTAAGACATTGACAATGCAAGTAATGTAATAAAGCGAAAAATTTCCCCGTACAATTGTGATCATAGTAAAATAGGTTGATGAAAATTATTGGGTTGTTATAGTCTCCACCCCTTACAGAAATCTCGTCCCGAGATTTAATTGAAAGTTATAGTGGTATTGTTTAGAGATAGGTACTGGGTATGAATCAAGGTTACAAGTCCACGTGTGTGATGCATTTATAATTATGTTGCGCACCATAATTATAATTACCTCCTTTCACACGTCTACTTATTTCCAAGATTACACCTCTTGATGACAGCCAATAGAATTTCTTTAGATTCTGATAGAACCTGGGTGATGAAATACTTTGATTTACGAAACCTGTGGGTTATGGGCCTACCATGCTTCTGCTGTGCTACTGTGATCGTAAAGAATCGTTATTCATTAACCTTTAAAAGTCAACATCAAATAAGAATGCTATCACAAGTCTTTGTCAAAATTTTCATACCTAGTGGTATTGAAATCATTTGACATTGTATAGATTCTTGTGTGTTTCCTTGTTATTAGGTTGCAGAATATAACAGAGAATTTTAGAATACGGAGATCATGGAATAAGTGATGTCAAGGAATGATTATGAATTTGTAAGAGAGTTGCTAATCACGTGAGATACAGATTTTTAAATGAACAGATGATGAAGGTAATAATGATAATGAAGGTAATAATGATAATGATTAAGGAATTGTTTGTACAAACGGATTGAAAGAAACTTGTTTGTACGTATGTTATATACTTAAGCCTACTTATTTATAATTTGTCACTTACAAAAAGAAGCGTTCAACTCCTTGTAACTGAGAATTTATAAATTCATAGTTCGGAGATTTATAATTTCCTTATTCAAATGAAGAAGTGACCTAATTCATTTCAATAAGATGATCATAAATCGTCCTACCTAAGCATAAAAACACGATATGGTAATGTGTAGAAAATGATATGATCATGAATTGTTAGATAATATTGAGATGTTGATTGTACTGACGCCCATATAATCGAGGATGATAATTTATGTTTCAAAGGTATGAGGAGAGTATTCAGAGTTAAACATGATAGAATTGACGAGTTTTGATACCACCAGATAACAAGATGTAACGGAATTATCACTTTATTATTTCATGGATAACTTTACATACGAACTTTACATATGAAAAAATGTTGATACTTATGCTAAGTATCTTGTAGTAGAATAAAAGTAACAAGCGACGAGGATTGATGATTGGGGTTTTTAGACTGAAGAAGATTCTGATGAGAGTTGAATATCCTCGAGAGTTGTTTCTAGGGTAGAAATCCTAAAGTGAACAAAATTAAACTCATCCCTAAGTATGTTTTCCTGTGGCCCAGTTGTTTGCTTTTGAGCACCGATTCGCATAATGTGCTTTCTTTCCACAGGCATTACAAGTTACGGATACCGTTTGTAGATTATTTCTAGTGGTTTTGTTTCTACAGTTCTTGGTCAGATGACCTACTCTGTTGCAAGTTCGGCACTTGACAGTACAAGGACCTATGTGATGTAGGGTGCATCTTTCACACAAAGGACGGTTTCCAGTATATCCGTTGGTGGCAATATAAATCTTGAAGGTTTCTTGTCTTCTATTCTGCTGTCGGTGGTAATCATCATTATGGTTGTTATTGTTGTAGTTATGCTGATAGTTGTTGTTGTTGTTGATGATGTTCCTTTTATCCTCAAGCTTTCGTTTGTGATCATTGGTTTCTTGTACGGAATCACGCTTTATTATCTGATCCATTAACCTCTGGGTTGTTTGGTACCATATTCGGCGCATACAACGTCTAATTTCCTGGAATCTTCTAAATAAGTCTTGAGATCACTTCCATTTACAGTCATGACCATAAAATTCATCTTCGATTTTCTTGATCTATTTCGAGGACAATACTTGTATCGTCAAGAAGCCTTTTAAACTCAGTCCAGATGATTTGATTAGCTTTGCTTTATTCCGTTAGTATAGGCTATAGCATATGCTTTCCACCAGGAACAAGGCATCAATCAGTTAAAGTACCAGTAGCAAAATTGTTATTTATTTTCTCAGCACATCTGCTCGAGAGAATACGAATCGGTTCGTTCAAACAGCGAATAAGGCCTACTGCTCCTTCCGTACCATTAAAGTAGAAAGGTTAACAGTTGATAAACTCTTTTTAGTTTCCCGTTTTCACTACAGGGGTAGCCCAGTAAGAATATGGTGTTCATGTTGGGATTAACTAGCACTTGCCATGGCAGCAGTCTGTGCTATCCAATGGCAGATTAAAATCCAATCAGTTGTCTGATAGGCATCCAAAGTTTATGGCTGGTGTTTCGGATGTTTACGTCCTTTTGGGAGAGGCATTCTTTTTATTGTACATATCAGATTTGACAAGCTTTTTATTTATACCACACATCACGTGGCTAAGATAAACTATAACTAGTCTAAGAGTATGTTGGAAAATGACATCCAAAGATCTCCTAGTGCCGTTTGGTGACGAGCTGGATTTCCTTAATGATTTGTCTCGACAGAATTGGAAATTTTTAGTGAGCAAAGGCAATCTTGTACTTTTGCCAAAATTCTACTTTGAAGTCTGATAATCTGAGAACCGATTCTCTCAAATCGGTCTTTTAGTTAAGTTTTACCATAATGTACGTTTCTCTTCCAAATCACTCAATGCGGTGAAGATGGAGTTCATCTAAATAATTCAAGATATCTTCAACTTGTTTCTCATGATGGTTTCAGATACATCTTATCTGAACATTTATCTCTATTTCAAATACTGAGGTCGGTGTAGAAGTATAAACTGAGACGTTGGTGATACCAAATAACAAGTATAGATTCGAGATGAATAGATAACGTAGTTGAGGAAGAAGATGAGGAACATATTCGCTTCTTAGGTGGTAATAGTTCTTTAATAACAAGAAATAACGAGGATCAAATAGTAATGAAATGGTGTAATAATACCGAAGAATGAGTCAAAATAGGCTGTGTGAAGTAAATAAGTATCTGGTGATGAAAATAGTGATCCTTACCTAAAATGCTTGTAACGACGTTTTCAAACAAGGATAATTGGTAGAAAAGACGAGAATACTGGTGGGGATCTATATTATCTGTTAGAGTTTTCCGAAGTGTTAAAAGAACTGCTTTCCTATGAAGCTGGGAAATAATCCGATGAGACCGAAGTATAGTTAAGAATATTCATAGAGGAAAAAGCATCCTCAATATCGGAAGTAAGAGCGGGTCGATTGGGAGGAAGATATCGTTCTGTTAACAACCTATTTGTAAATAACAAAAAAAATAATCTTATTATACGTATTAATTATAGTAAAAAATAGATATGTATCTTTACATACTGATCCAGAAGGGTAGTGGCACGGAAGGACATTGATGACGAAGAAAGAAATTGGTTATAGTTAAGGTTTTGACATTGTTTCTCTATAACCAGAGGCGCTGAACCTATCTGTACACACCCCTAGTTTTACAATATAGCAGCTGAAGCTAATCTGGGGGTATTACTTCATAATAACAACAATCATAATCATAAAAAACGACCTAAAAGAGACGTATATTTCAAAAGATATGTTTATCATGTCATTTCAAATCAAGAGTTTTACAAAGGCATGTCCAAAATCTAAGAAACATAAAAAGTGAATGAAACCAAGTTTTAGCCATCTCATGTCCATAAGCCACTCCATGCTATAAGTTTGCATCAATTACCTGAGATAGAAACATGCATAAAAAGGGTCAATACAAAGGTTGAGTGAAAATCATAGGTTGAAATGTATAGTTGAATACAAGTTATAGTAGAAATCCGTATTGCAGGGACAATATCATGGGGAACATTATTTATTGCAATCTAAGCTCATGACATCAATTCATTAACAGGAGAAATCACCGTAGTGATATTGGTTAGCACAGTATGTCCCCGTGGAAAATAAAACTTGCCAAGGTTACCTATTCGAACACAAATATAGTGCGTTTGGGCATACACCCAAGCATGGGTAGACAAACGGGAGCCGTCACCCCAAATAGATCTATGTCACAAGATTTTGCGTTCAGTTGCAATGCAGTAAATCTTAATGATCATGATATGTAAATAATTGGCACTAGGGAAGCTACTAGGGCACTAATATATCTAGGTAGCATACATTTAGAAACACTTGCATACATGGTTTATATCGGTAACACAGGTTATAAAGTATTCAAAAGATTGGGAAATATGGGGTTAGAATTTCATTAAGCCTTTGCAAAGTAATCACATTGTATAAGAAAAACTAGTATGAAAAAAGAGTATTGAACAAGCAAGTAACCCCCACGCGGGTTTATAAAACATTCAAAAGGATTGAAAACGAGCTATGAACTCACTGATATTAGATTTAATACATATTCTGAAATGAAAGCTCGACGAACCTTATCACCATCTAACAGGGAAGTTTATAAAACAAATGAAATATAAAACAGCCACGTCACGCAAACCTGAGCATATGTTGGATCTTAGGAAGATTGTACCTCTGAACTTTAGTTTCAATAGTTATGAGTTGATTGAAGATATGGAATTATTGGTATCCACTGTTCGGGGCCATCATAATTACAAGAAGTCATATCAGTAAACGATTGAGGAGCTAGGGCCATTTAAATCGTAAAACCCAACACCTCAGTCAGAACGAATATACAAGAATGAAACTCCTTAATATGAAGCACCTAGTATTGTGATATGATATAATCGGTTTAAGCGTTTTAATCCATATCTGAAAATTTAAGTCACGAGAAGCGTTAATTAAAGTTATTCCTTTTAAGGTTTTTAAACATGATTTTAAAACTTTTTCAAAATGTTACACTTTAAACCCTTAGTTTGAAAAGATGGCAAAATATACCTCGAGTTTGGGACTTATTTACGAATTTTGTCCTTCAATTTAAAAGAATATACAAAGTAAACCTTGTACTTTGAAAAATGACATAAGAGACCCCTATAGGTTAAACATGATAAAATGACAATTCAGCCCCTTTAGTTATAAATTTCAGAAAGTACAATATATACCCTCTTGCAAGGATAATAATTTACAAACCATGTCCAAATTGTTGCCCATGCAAGCTTCATTATCATGTCAATAGACATTTATAAGTTATAAAAACTAAAATATGAAGATTGAACGCGAACGCAATTTAAAATAACGATTCGTTAAACTAGGAGCAAAACGGGTCCAATTAGGGTTTTCAAAAACGTAAACGCTCAGTTTTTTACGTTCAAATTCCTTCATTAATCTATAAAGTGGTTATTTTAAACATTTATTGAATAAAGCATGCGAGGGATATATTATAACATATATTTAACCCTTATAACATTTAAGTTTTAAAGAAAAACGCGAAATAGGGTTTACGGGTGTACGGTTTTGGAATCAAAATGGAAAATGACAGAGAATTGGTTATTGAAACTTTAACAAGAGGTAATATCATAGGATCATATGAACAATATAAGGTGAAGTAACAGACTAAGAACATTCAAAAAACTGGGTTTAGAGCTTCGCTTGCTGATCTCTTATATGATCCCTAGGATCATATGGAGGCAGAAGAATGTTTGCTCAATTGTATAGAAAGAAGAAGTGGGGGATTGAGTTAGATGAAGTATTATGTGCACCTATTTATATGGTTAGCAACACTAGAGGCCAAGAAACTTTGATCATCCGGTTAGTACACATGGGGGGTGATGTGGAGAGCCTAAGGGGATAATAAGAAGGCTAGAATGCAAGGTGGTGGTACTAGACGTTTTTAGGGGTGTTTTTGTTTATGATTATTATTATACATGGCTGTTTTTTGGACTGCCAACATCAGTCTTGATAAAATGGTTTCCATGTCAAACCGTAAATGACGGTTGAAGCTTAAACCACCTACATTGTTAGGATATTTTGAGTCCTCCACAACGTTTAGTTTTACACATCAATTGAGGTTTACTAAATATAAAACTTTAGAGAGACTAGCCCATTTACTACAAGTGGTGTCATGAAATTTGCGTACCTTTGCAATTTCGGCCCTAACTAATTCATCCGGACGTCGAAACGGGTTGAATCCACCGGCAAAATGATCCAAACATAGGGCTATACAACCTAGGTTTTCACTAAATATCCAAATCCTATATATTCTCAGATCCTATGTTTTAAAGACTGATCCGATTATGAACTAGGGCTTCGTTTTTTATTTTTAAGTTTTAGGGTTAAAACTAGATTAAGGGATTTCTGGTTTTAATTCTTGAATATTGTTGTTGGAAAATGATGACATGATGATAGGATATGATTGTAATGTTGTAATTAAGTTAAATACAACTTATTATGAGTGTTGGTTTGGTTATGATGGGAATAAAAACCAAGAAACGGGTCATGATATACTATTTTGCTCGGGTTAGGAGTTTCTGGCTTTTAAAATTAGGGTTTTTGAGATGTAAAAGTGTATGAAAGCTTATAATAGAATAATTAGGGTTTACCACATTGTACAATAGTGTAGAACTTGAACACAAGTGGTGATGAAGAAACTAGAATGAAAACGGAGGTAAAACGGCTATTTTGGAGTTCATGCTCATGATTTATACATTGTGCTTTATAAGACTTGTACTTGACTTTAGAGGGATATTTATATTCAAATGAGAATGTATATTACGATGTACATATGCTTCTAGTATCGATCTAGAATAATATTCACTTAGATTATTAACCGCCTTCATAAATTAGGGATTAGAGGTATATAATAATAAACGGTTTTAAAAGCCCGTTTTGATATAACGTTGCGAATGGGTTACATTTAATAGGAATACTGTATTTGTAATAAGGATATGATGATATGACTTTGACATATTGTGAATGTTTGCTTGACAAATATGAAGACAAGATGGACACAGAGGTTGCTCGTCTACTTAGTTAATGCAAATTACATTATATAATTGAGATAATAGACAATGCAAGTAATGTAATAAAGAAAAATTTCCCCGTACAATTGTGATCATAGTAAAATAGGTTGATGAAAATTCTGAGTTTTATATTCTCGTAGCCCCACTTTTTTCTGGTTTTTCCTGTAGGGAGAAAATGATACTCAAATATTTTTTGAAATTTTTGAATTATCTATGCGAAGCAGTGGTTTTGATTTTTGGACAAATTTATGTGCTTATATGAATGCTAATGTGAATATTTATGTGAAGCATGAATTGTTTTGGAATCGGATGTGTAACGCCTACCCAGTGTTTGTGTGATTATTGACGCGGATGGGTACGCCTACGCCAGGTTTGTGTGTGGTCCAGCCCTAAATTTTAGTGCACCAGCTGGTATGGCCCATTAGTGCGTAAGTGACATATGGTTATTGATTAGCGGTGATGCTAAGGTTGTTTCCATATATTCACTGTCATATAGCACTATTGTCCACTGTCGAAATCTTGGCATAGCTTTTGGGTTTAAGGTCAAACTTACGAGATCGCCAACATTATTGTTGACATTTTCGAGTATCATTTTCAGGTGAAGTGAAAGAAGAGTAGTTCGGTGGGGGGTAAATTTGATAGCAACTTAAAAAGTATCCCGAAGTGAATTATTGTTTGAAGTCTTGCTTGTTTGTTGTTTTGATTCAAGTTTTTAGATGTTTTGGATTGAGTTTGGATTATGGTCCCCTATGAGGGCATTGGAATAATAGTAAGAGATTGTGGATTGTTAGGTTGCGATTTAGACATCACACAGAGTTTGTTTGAGGTTGATGGGCTTCATAGCACTGGAGTTTATGCCATGTAGTTATTCTCTATTTTTGGTATCTTGTGTTATGATTGATCATTATGTTGCATTCCTGAGTTTCCACCATTGTCGGGTGTGACAGATTGGTTAATCAGAGACTAAGTTATAGAGAACTAGGTGTTTGGTCCAAGACTATAACCTAAGATCCATCGTTTAGTTGCATATAGGATCTATATGTGCGGTGTTTTGCTTTTGTGTGCCTTTGTGTTTTCATGGTTTGGTGCCTTAGTTATGTCAGTCATTGAAATGGGTGGGCTCAATATTGAATATGATTGGGAAAGGATGTGAATATAAGTACGGTAGCCAACGTAGTTAAGCGTATCACAACACAACTTACTCCACTGGAAAATGTTGTTCACTACAAATCGATAGTTGACTGGACCTTGTAGGGTAGAGTTATGTATAAGAGCCTGGTTATATATAGTAAGATATTCACATATATGTGTGACGTCTCCCACTTACCTAATGTTGCCTATGTCTCTCCTTGTGGGATAATGACGCCAGGATGAGGACCCGAATGCTAGACCTGCCTGCTGCCGAATCACTAGGAGGGGGAACGGGTGAACGGGTTGGTAGAGGTGGAAGGGGTAGAAGACCTAGGGAAGGTAATGATGAGCGTGTTGAGGATTTGAATGGTCAAGGAAATGACCAGGGTTTGGGAGCTAATGAGGGGTAGAGGAAGTCAATGGGAACTGTAAGGAGCCAATACGGGTCCGCTCGACTTCTCGACGATCATTGCCCAGCAATTACAGAACCTCTTTCCCGCCCTGCTAGCTCAGGTTAGTAACCGAGTAAATATTGGAAATCAGAATGGTAATGTGGTTAATGAGAATGTTCAGGAGAACGTGAGGAATGTATTAGTAAATGGCAACCGGGTAGGTTGTTCATATAAGGAGTTCTTAGCTTATAACCCTAAGGAATATGATGGTAAAGGGAGGTGAAGTAGTTCTTACTCTCGTGGGTGAGAAAATGGATAACATATAGGATATAGGTGAGTTTATAGCCCCATGTTTTACTTGTTTTACATATATTTTTAGGGTGAGAATATGTTTGTTTACAAATGCATTTACATGATTGATTACAAATTGGTTTACACACTAATTTACATAGCTCGCTATGGGATACATTACCTGACTTCATTTTTGGTCATACATAGTTTACTTTTGAAATGATTACGGATTAGCTTAAGCGGATTGAACTGATAACAACATTATTGCCCGGGTGTTCTTGGAGGGGACACCTACGAGGGGTACATATTCATTAATGCTCGGTTATTCTTGGAGGGGACATCTGCGAGGGGTACATATTCATTATTGCCCGGGTGTTCTTGGAGGGGACACCTGCGATGGGTACATATGGTTTTCATTACTGCCCGGGTATTCTTGGAGGGGACACCTACGATGGGTACATAGTGCATCGGTTTCATGAACTTAGAGTAATCGTAATCACTCATTGGGCAATACATACTTGAAATATTTAGTGATAGTTTTAATTATCATGCATACTTTGAACAATTGCGGTCCAACTTTTATACGTATAATTTGGTGACTATTATAAGGATTGAAATAGTCATGCATACTTTATAAATCTTTTAATTTCAACAATTACATTTATACTTACAAAAATCTATGAACTCACCAACTTTATGTTGACACTTTTAAGCATGTTTTTCTCAGGAGAATTAGATGCTTGGCTTACTTGATGTGCACTGGATTATAAATTTGACAAGATTTCATTCATGGATTTCTACTTACATACAAATGATCAAATCTAGTTGGGTTGTTTTCAAGCTTTTCATTATGATGCAATTATGGGACAAATGTTATATCAATTTCAAAGAAATCAACGAGATTACTTTTCAAACGACACATTTAGAGGTCGTTCTCTTGTATCTTGTGTTGTTGTATTATGAGGTAACGCCCCCGGACACATTTCTGCTGCGACCTATTTTTTTAGGGTATTACATCTGGTGCCGACTATAACTTTGTTTCCACTACTTTTATACCTCCGTTAGGCATAGAGCCCATCGAATTAGGTTTCAGATATGAGATTGAGATAGCTAGCGGGCAGCTAGTAGAGATTGATAAGGTTATTAAGGGTTGAAAACTAGAAATCGAGGGTCATGTTTTTGACATCGATTTGATACCTTTTGGGCATGGCAGTTTTGATGTGATTATAGGTATGGACTGGTTGTCTAATTATAAGGCTGAAATAATTTGTCATGAGAAAGTAGTGAGGATACCACTACCGGATAGCAAGGTGCTTAGAGTATTAGGAGAGAGACCGGATGAGAAAGTGAGACTTTGGATGAGTGCTAAGGCTAGTGATAAGAAATAAGAAGAGATTGTTGTGGTTAGAGATTTTCCCGAGGTATTTCCGGATGAGTTATCTGGATTACCACCTCTCTGGGAAATTGAGTTCCGGATTGAGTTAATCCCAGGAGCTGTACCGATTGCAAAGTCTCCTTATCGTTTGGCACTTTCTGAATTGGAGGAGTTGTCAGGACAACTTAAGAAACTCCAAGACAAAGGTTTCATTCGACCAAGTTCGTCGCCCTGGGGAGCGCCAATATTGTTGGTTAAGAAAAATGATGGTTCTTTTAGGATGTGCATTGATTATAGAGAACTGAACAAGTTGATTGTTAAGAATCGTTATCCGCTTTCTAGGATTGATGATCTATTTGATCAACTGCAAGGGTCGCAGTTTTTCTCAAAGATAGATCTTAGGTCTGGATACCATCAACTGAGAGTGCATGAGGATGACATTCCAAAGACTGCGTTTAGAACTCGTTATGGACATTTTGAGTTCACAGTAATGCCCTTTGGTCTGACTAAAGCACCAGTAGTATTCATGGATTTGATGAATAAAGTTTGTAGGCCTTATCTTGATAAGTTTATGATAGTGTTTATAGATGATATCTTAATCTACTCTAAGACTCGAGAGGAGCATGTAGAACACTTAGGGTTAGTCTTAGAACTGCTCAAGAAGGAGAAACTGTATGCTAAGTTTTCTAAGTGTGAATTCTGGCTAAGAGAAGTGTAGTTTCTTGGGCATGTGATAAATGGTAATGGGATTCATGTAAACCCTAGTAAGATTGAAGCTGTTAAGAATTAGAAAGCCCCTAGAACTCCGACTGAGGTTCGTTCGTTCTTAGGATTGGCCAGATATTACCGTAGGTTCATTGAGAACTTCTCTAAGATAGCCAAGTCTCTTACTATCTTGACTCAGAAGTGTAAGACTTTCGATTGGGGTGAGGAACAGGAATTGGCATTTCAAACCTTGAAGGATAAGTTGTGTAATGCGCCTGTTCTAGCTCTCCCCGATGGATTGGAAGACTTTGTGGTATATTGTGATGCGTCCAGGATAGGACTAGGCTGTGTATTAATGCAAAGAGGCAAAGTGATAGCCTACGCATCTAGGCAGTTGAAAATTCATGAGAAGAATTGTTGAGATTAAAAGACTTCTTGATGATCTTGAAGTTACTGCTGCTAAGGTTTGTGTTAATAGTGCTAAGCATAAATTAGTGCTGTTAGTAATCTTAATGAAAAATATGCTAAGTAGTTAGTACTGCTAGTGTAAGTTACTACTGCTAGTATAAGTTACTACTGCTAGTGTATGTTACTACTACTAGTGTAACTTAGTACTGCTGGTGAAGATTAAAGAAAACTTTCTAAGTAGTTAATACTACTTGTACACAGTTAATGTTGCTGGTATAAAAGTTACTGATCAAGATTGACTCACACCTTCTAAAAATATATAATATATAAATATAAAATACTTATATAAATATATAAATATAAGGGGGTAATAATAAAAAAATCACAATTGTAGTAATCCGGGAGTATGATTCCCGGGTCGTTATCCCCAACGAGGAATGCAATTGAAAGTCAAGAGTCGTTTTGAAAAGCGATGCTTGAATGGAACAAGATTATGATTGGTTATCTAAAACTACGAGAAAATTAAGGCACAAACTTAAAAACAATTAAGGCAAGACAAATTTTAACTAAAAACACAAAACGAGAATCCTAAACGGGACCTAAAAACCTTAAATTATCAAAATTAAGTCCTAAAACAATCTTTTTAGTTTTTATAAGTCTTAATTGACTAAAAAGCTAGATCAAAGAAAACTAGACCAAAAACGAAGGCGATTAGGGCTTAAAAACACTAAAAACGTGAACGAGATTTAATCTCGTTCTTTAAAAAACCAAAATTTGCAATTTAAACCCTACGAAAGCAAATCTAATTTTCTTAGGTTCTAAATGTGAAAAGAAAATTTTCTAAAAAAGAATTATATTTTTTTTGACTTTTTAAAATTTTTTTATGAATTAAAAATGATTTTAACAAAAATTAAATATAAAAAATACTAAACAATTTATAAAAAAACTGGAAAAATCATGAAAAGTAGCTTGAACAGTGTAGAATCTAAAAAAAATAAGCTTGTGAAAACAGCTTATCAAATAAGCAGTGAAATAAGCTAAAAACGT
>BQNB010021843.1:0-15316 GCA_026074375.1 Tanacetum coccineum | reverse complement strand
TTCGTCATACACTATGTCCATGTTACCGTAATGTTTGCTCAACGTAAGTTTAAGAATTAAATCGTATGGACTATTAGAGATGGCAATGGATCGGGAAATTTTGAAGATCGTATTTACCATCTCCATCCTCGTTTATGAGCCTCATCCCCATTCCCGTCCCTATTGGGGAATCGTTTTTCATCCCCATCCCCGTCCCCATTGGGGATCGGGGATCCCCACGGGGATTCGAGGATTTTTCGCCCTTATGAATCAAGCATAAAAATTACACAACTAATCGAAAATATAAAGAATTGACCTACAAAATGTCTTCAAACGCATATGTTGTACATAGTTGGATTATTTAAAATGTCTTTCAACTTTAAAGCATCGTAAATACTAAAACATAATATATATTATATAAACTAGACGAATACCCGCGCATAGCGGCGGAAATTCCTAGCGGTAAATAGTTGTAGTGATAAAAAAAGTTTATGGGTTATAAACGAAAAATAATAAAATTTTGATGAATAATCCTAATGTATATTAGAAAGACCATAACATGAAGCAAACATGCATAATCTGAACTATAATTTTGTCTTATAATCCTAATGTATATTTTTTTTGAACGGCAAAGATGAAATATATATATAAAAGAGTCTAGCAAGACGCTAGAAACTTAAAGTACAATAGAGTCAACAAAAAGAATTACATAACATCAAAAAATGGTAAAATCCCGAGACTTTAACTGCGAGGGAATCAAAAGGGATGAAAAAACTTTTGACACGAAGGCCGACGGATCGGTTTTCACTTCGGCAAAAGAAAAACCCCCCATCCCGGAGGCCGAGCCACCGGTTTTCACTTCGGGATGGATTTTGATGAAACCCCAAACAAGTCCCGAGAGAAGGATGAAAAGAAGAACCATCCTCAAAACCGACGAAGATGCCAAACGAAAAAACCTTGGCGTACAGGTACGCCAACCCAGCGAACTTGAACGCCAGCTTCAGGAAAAAACCAAAAGCAGCTCTAACCATTGCCATTACGCGTGATCGAAAGGGGATACATAAGCCAGTCATTCCAAGATAACTTCATATGGTCCCTATTGTGAAGCCACGAAAATGAAGAGAAACGAACATTATCGAATAGATCACTTTTCCTCAACGGTTGAGAGTTAAACGTGACGCTATTTCGGTATCTCCAAAGCCACCAAAGAACCGAAGTAGTAATAACATAGAACCTGTGTTTTTTCTCTTTAGAAGCATGCCAAGAGATGATCCAATCATTGAAAGAATCCCAAGAAGAAGCTTGAAAAAGAGGAATATCACACCATCTAAAAACGAGCTTCCACATATCGGTAGCAATGTCGCATTCGAAGAAAACATGATTAGCAGATTCAACATTGGCATTGCAAGAAGGACAAGAGATGGCCGGAATATCCATACCACGCGAAGAGAGATTCAATCTATGAGGGAGTCGGTCCAAGGAAAGCCTCCACATAAACACATTGACCTTCCGGGGGATAGATTTATCCCAAGTAGTAGCATGAGCAAGAGTGGGAAGGATATTTTGGTCAATCCTATAACGAGCATCCTTAACGGTAAAAGTACCATTAGGACCAAGACTCCAAGTACAAGTATCTTCATTGACATCAATATTTAGTTGACCGATCTCATTTAACATGTCACATAAATAGGCAAGATTTCTAACACCAAGATTGGTCCGAGACCAATTCCAAGACCATTGCCCATTATTAATACGGTCAATGATAAGACAATCTTTGTCTTGATCAAGATGATAGAGCCGATTGTACCTTGTAAAAAGAGGAGTCTCGCCTACCCAAATATCTTTCCAAAATCGAATACGAGTGCCACAACCTGCTTTAAAACGAAAAGTGTTAGATAAGATAATACCTTTCGAGTGGAGAAAATTGGAGGTTCCAACAATGTTAGCCCAAATGCCCTTGAAGCTACAACCATTTGTATCGAAACCTCCTTCTTGACCATGATAAGCTTTGATGACCTGAACCCAAAGGGCGTTTGGGGAAGAAAGCAACATCCAACGCCATTTTTAAAGAAGAGCAAGGTTGAAAGCTTTAAGACTGCCAATGTTTAACCCTCTTTTATCTAAAGAATTAAGAATAATTGGCCATTTGACCCAAGCCATTTTGTTTTTATCTTTATTACCACCCCAAAAAAAATTAGCCCGAATTCTTTCCAGGTCTTGAAGGACCGATTCGGGTGCTCTGAAAATCGATAGATAGTAGATACCAAGACTACCAAGCACATTTTGTTTTTTATAGTTTTTTTATATAGGCTTATGTGTTGGGCGTCATGTCGTGGGTATTTTTTTTATCTGAATAAATCAATACTTTTGTAAAAAAAATTCATATTTTGTGCCGAAAATTTATTATTATTATTATTATTTTGTGCAATAATTTCTTTTTTTATATGGGCTTATGTGTTTAGTCTCATGTCACAGATATTTTTTGAACTGAATAAATAAGTACTTTTGTAATTTTATTTTCTATTTTATGCCGAGCAAATGGGCCGGTTACTGTAGCACCTGTAGCAAATTACTGTAGCAAACTTCGTCAAAACGACATAGTTTTAACCCAAACATAGTATATATATATATATATATATATATATATATATATATATAATTATATTTCAGGATAGATATTGTAACGGTGAGAGCTCGATAATCTTATGTGGATATTATGACATCTGAAAAACGTGATAATAGTTTGCGTCACATAACGGGAACTTATTGGTATCGTGTCATTCTTAATTTTTGAATTAGGATGGCTTTTAGAGGCATGGGATCGAATATAGCATGCTCTTAACCATGATATAGAATAGATAGCTTATTATTTCATGTGTTTAAACTTTCAGCATTACGATGACTAGAAGAACTTCAGATAGGCGAAGGGCAACTCATGTTGATAAACAAGCAAAAGAACCCGCGCGTTGCGGCGGGGCTAATTTTTTCCCGAATAATTTTTTTTTACGTTTCGGGGGGGTTTTTTTTTGGGCGATGCGTTATGCGGGGCTAATTTTTAATATTTTCTTTTTTTGTATGATTCGGGGGAAAAAAATTTGCGTTGGGACGGGCTAATTTTTTCGCGAATATTTTCTTTTTTTGGGACGGTTTTGTAAATTTTTTTACGGGAATTTTTTTGTAAGAAAATCGTAAATAGTTAAAAGGTGAGGGTCCGTTTTGTATTTTTTTTTACTTTGGGCCAGATTTTAGGCTATTTTTACCAGACTCTCAAGTTACCTCTAATTCTCGAGACGTGGTTTTTCTTAAGAACCCATCGTGCTTTGATAAGAACGTATACGAAGGTGAATTAAACCCTTCGAGTAGATAATGAGGCCCATTAGTTATAACCTTGACAACTTCGAGATACTCGTTTAATTATACTGATAGACGTGCGAATCGAATCGACGTTTGTGAATTAGCTTGTGAGGAGTATTCTCAGGAAGTTCTAGGATTTTCAAAACGTGATCGCCAGTGGCAATCCGACTCCCGGATATGACCTGATAGTTTCATCAAATTCTTCTCTCCGACTCTCAACTTCCTCATTTCAGGGATAGTGATTTTCTACTTTTAAGAAGAAGCTGATGTTTTTCTTTGCACTAAGCCGACGATCCAACTTCACCGGAAGTTGATGAATCTTAATTATGACCCAGAGGAGACATTCTTTTATTCTCGAAGCACTCCTTGAATTAGCTTGTGAGGAGTATTCTCAGGAAGTTCTAGGATTTTCCGACGTGATCGCAAGTGGCAATCCCACTCCCGGATAAAACTGCCAAATCTTCAATTGATGAACCTCTTGAGGTTGAACTTAAGGACTTACCGCCTCATCTCGAATATGCATTTTTGGAAGACAACAACAAGTTTCCGGTCATAATTGCCAAATATTTGAGTGTCGATGAAAAGACCGCTCTCATAAAGGTTCTAAAGTCCCGAAAGCAAGCGATTGCTTGGAAACTTTCCGACATTAAGGGTATTAACCCGAAATTATGTTCTTATAAAATTTTAATGGAAGACGACTATGAACCAGTGGTCCAACATCAGAGAAGGGTTAATCTAAAGATCCATGATGTCATTAAAAAAGAGGTTGAAAAACTTCTTGACGCTGGATTGATTTACCCAATCTCGGATAGTCCTTGGGTAAGCCCAGTGTACTGTGTGCCAAAGAAAGGAGGGATGACCGTAGTGACCAATGATGAAAATGAGTTAGTACCAACTAGACTTGTAACAGGATTGAGAGTTTGTATTGATTATCGTAAGTTGAACGAAGCCACCCGAAAAGACCACTTCCCTTTGCCGTTTATGGATCAAATGCTTGAGAGACTCGCAGGAAATGAGTACTATTGTTTCCTCGATGGTTTCTGGGGTTATTTTCAAATACCAATTGATCCGAAAGATCAGGAAAAGACCACATTTACCTGCCCATACGGAACGTTTGCTTATCGCCGCATGCCTTTTAGTTTATGCAATGCACCAGGCACGTTCCAGATGTGTATGATGGCCGTATTCCATGATATGATTGAAAAGACAATGGAAGTTTTTATGGATGACTTTTCAGTTTTCGGAAATTCTTTTTCTACGTGCCTTTCCAATTTAGAGAGAATGCTTAAACGGTGTGAGGAAACTAATTTGGCTCTAAATTGGGAAAAAAGCCATTTTATGGTGAAAGAAGGCATCGTACTTGAACACAAAATTTCAAAGAAAGGAATAGAAGTCGATAAAGCCAAAATAGATGTCATTGCTAAGTTACCTCACCCAACTACCGTCAAAGGTATTAGGAGTTTTCTCGAACATGCAGGTTTTTACCGCAGATTTATCAAGGATATTTAAAAGATTTCTCGACCCATGACACATCTCCTTGAGAAAAACACTCCTTTTATTTTCTCAGAGGAATGCATTTAAGTTTTTCAGACCTTAAATAAGAAATTAACCGAAGCTCCAATTCTAATTGTTCCTGACTGGGACCAACCCTTTGAGCTTATGTGCGATGCTAGAGACTATGCCATAGGTGCGGTTCTGGGGCAACGAATTGAGAAGCACTTTAGGCCGATACATTATGCAAGCAAAATAATGACCGAGGCGGAATCAAACTACACCACAACAGAAAAGGAAATGTTGGTTGTGGTCTACGCTTTTGAAAAATTCCGGTCATACCTCATCATGAATAAAAGCATAGTGTATACGGACCATTCCGCCCTTAAGTACCTTTTTGCTAAGAAAGATGCCAAAGCAAGATTTCTAAGATGGGTTCTACTCCTTCAGGAATTCGATTTTAAAGTAATTGATACGAAGGGAGCTGAGAACTACGCAGCCGATCATTTGTCCAGATTAGAAAACCCGTATGAAAATGTTTTTGATCCAAAGGAAATTAACGAAAATGAATTAGAGCATAGAGCGTACTGGGCTTTAAAACATGCTAACTTCGATCTTAAAACCGTGGGCGATAACTGTAAGCTGCAACTTAATGAACTTAATGAGCTTCGTGATCAAGCTTATGAGAATTCTTTAATTTATAAGGAGGGGACAAAGAAGCCTCACGACTCAAAGATCAAAAACTGCATTTTCAATGTAGGTGATCAAGTCTTGCTTTTTAACTCTCGTTTAAAGATATTCTCGGGAAAGCTTAAAACCCGATGGTCCGGCCCTTTCACCATAACCGAAGTTTTTCCATATGGCACTGCAAAATTCTCTCACTCTGACGGATCAAACTTCAAAGTGAACTGCCACCGACTTAAGCACTACTTCGGAGGAGACACACCAACCATGGTTGTCCCGGATCTCCAAAACTATCCCCTAAGGACGAATGGATTCAGGGTCGGTCAAGCTATGTGACTCGGTTTAACCAAATAAAGCGCTTCGTGGGAGGCACCCCATGCTTATCCATTTTCCATTTTTCTTTCTAGCTTCTAATGTGTGGTGAGGAGGCTTGTACTCTTCCGTTCTTTGTGTTTGTTGTTTGTACTTGTGATTGTTTGCAGGATTGAACCCAAATTTTCTGAAGACTCTCGTGTTCGATGTTTTGTCCCTTCCCTCCGAGCTTCTAGCTTGCCTTGCCTAATTAGATTAAGTGGAAATCGACATCCTAGAGAGAATTATTATCGACTAACATTTATCTTATAGCACACTTAATAAACGGCTTAAGATATTTGTGATACTTTCTTCATGTTTGAGTTATGCATTCGACCTTTTTGAGTTCTAGTATGGGGTTTTTAAGTCTTAGGCTAGGAAACATTGAGGACAATGTTTGATTTTAGTATGGGGTAGTATATCTTCGATATGATCTTACCTACTTTTATCGTTGTTCTCACGTACCCTGTTTTCCCACAAAATTTTCAAAAATATGAAAAAAAATTCAAAAATAAAATAAGTGTTTTTGTCACAATTTTGACTTTCTTGCTGGGTAAGAATAAGAGTAAATTTTGACCCGATCGAGCGTGTTGAGCTCTAGCTTGTTCCTTAACCTTTTAGGCTAAGCGTTCGCAATTTTTGCGAAGAACGAAAAATGATAGAGTTAAGTATGAGTAGGATGCTAAACAAAGATTATTTGGAAATCTTAAGAGCTCATGTATGTAACTTGTTGCTTTTTCTCCCATAAGCTCTTAACCGGATTAATATACGTGCTGTTTTTGGAAATTAAACTTAAATCAACAATTTTTATGTAATATATATAGCAAAAATTTTAGTCTTAGTTCAAATTTATACTTGAATTTTTCAAAAAGAAGTCTTCTTTAAATAAATAAATATAATATATATATATATATATATATATATATATATATATATATATATATATATATATAATATAAAAATAAAAATAAAAAATAATAATAATAATAAAAGTTGTGGGCTGATAAAAGTTTACTACCTCTTGCCGGCTCACAACCGATGTGGTAGTCTTCTAAAGAAAGCCCATAGTAAGAATAAAGATCCGAGACTGATAAAAGTTTGCTGCATCTTGCCGGCTCACAACCGATGTTGCAGCCTTCTAAAAGGTCGAGGGTTACAATTGCATAAATGTCTAAATAGTTAAATTAAATTAATAATTGACTTCTTTTTGTTAAATTCAAATATGCTTTTGCACTTTGACTATTCTATTTTATAAGCTATGAATATCCGGGAAACCTGAGAGTTTTTGAAACCTAAGGTCCGTGAGTCCCGATACTAGTCTCTGTGGGGTGTCAAAAGCCTGGTCACTTAGCCGTAAGGTTGGGATGTGCCGAGACGAAAGTCGCTACATGGGATGATCTCGCCTTTAAACTCATTATTCTAAGGTGGAACGTAAAGCATAGTATGTTGCAAAAAGTTGATCAATGGTTGAAATTCAAGATAGCACACTCACTTAAGATATAATAAATGTCGGGAGTAAAAAGTTCACAAGTTTCATATTTGAGTAGTGTTAGCATCCTTACTGATATTTAGCTGTGATTTTGTTTTAAGCTTGGTTTGGATAAGTGAAAAGTCGGGAACGATGAATTTATCTTTTTTGGGGCATTCTCGGAATCGAAATGCATCTTGTTCTATGATCCCTAACAGTTATGGAAATAACGAAAGTCAAAATAATATTATATCAAAAAAAATTAGAAAAATGGAAATCGGGGTGTTTTATAACTTGTGATCTCTTAACTCTCTCCACAAAAATCTTTGCTACTTTTCAAAGGTTTAGTTTGGGGAGGTTTTGAGGTATTTGGTTATAAAGCATATAATATTGCGTGAGGACACGCAATCGCTTAGTTTGGGGAATTTTGATATGTGTGAAAACACATATCCGTTTTATATCAAAATAGACCGTAAAAAGATCAAAATTATGCATAAAAGGCTTGTATATTGCTTGTTTTGTCTTTCTTATTGTGTAGGTACGGATAAAGCAAAAATCACAAGAAAACGGTTAAAACCGGGCAAACACGGACACGGGAACGGAAGAGCACGCAAAAAATCCAGGAGAATGCTATCAAAGTCAAGAATGGTCAACTTCAGTCAACTTGGTCAACCAAAGTCAAGGTCACAAGAAGAAAATAATCCCAAAAGTATCCAATTCAGTCCCTTATCTTATCCCAAATTACAAAAATGGTCCCTAACTTTAAATGAGCTAAAATCATTTTATAGTTAACAACCATTAACTATAACCCCAAGCCCGTTATCTATAATAACTCCAAGCCCATATTCCTTACCCAAAAATAAGCCCAAGTCAACCCTTTATCAGTCAAACTTATAACGCCTCATTTTAGTTAAAATATAGGCGGGAGAAACAGTTTTACTGTTCATCTCCTTCCCCAATTAACCACTGGATAAAAACAAGGGGCAAATGGTAATTGGCCATGTGGATCAACAATTCAAGGGATAAAGTTTATCTTGGCGGGGTTAAAACGTCACACAAGTATCTCATTGGCCAATACCCAAGAGGAATGCCACGATGGACATAAAAGAAACACAAGGAAATGATTGGATTTGTACTAATCTTACTCACAAAACTAACACTCAAGCTGTCACATCACGGATTGCCACGCTGGCAATCCGTGTGTGCAAAAGTGATCCGAGGGTTGAGAATGAGCTTCCAATGATTGAGCAAGGATGGATGGATAAGATTGGAGGAACGTATAACTTCCTCAAGAGCCTAGAAGATTCCCATTCGGGCTATAAAAAGGCCTTCATCCTCACACACAGCTTATCTCTTTTTCTGTAATTTTTCTTAGTAAAATAGCTTATGTAGTTTTTTTTTAATATAATTTTACCTTTTCAAGCTCTTGTTGTCTCTTTTATAAAGCATTGTAATCTGTTTTTGAGTATTAATAAAATCTTAAGTTTAGTTTTCATAAGCTTTTTCACTTATAAGCTCTTCTTTAATCTCAAATGTATGTTATTGTTTCAAAAGCTCACAACAAGCTCTCATAAGCTCTTACAAGTCTCTAAGCTTGTAATTGAGCTTTAATAAGTACCTAATTTACTTAAACCTTAAAATCAGATAAATACCTTGACTATTTGAATTTTGAGCTTATGGAAGAGAAGCTAGAAAAGGATGAGCTTCCATGGACTTTTACTGGCTTATTTTAAATAAGCCAGAGCTAGTAGACAAGCTCTTTGAGCCTTTTAAGCTTTTGTTTAGCTAAAGCTTATTGTAAGTCTTCATTTCAAATCCTGTTTTTAAATACTTAGTGTAGTGTCGCTTATTTGCTTATCAATTGCTTAATCTGCTTATTAGCTTGCTTATTTGTGCTTAATGTCATCTTATGTGCTTATTAGTTTCATTTGATAATCTGTTTTTAGTCTATGTAGCTTAGATTTTTGTTTTTCTCATTTTGTCTTATAAATCATAAAAACCAAAAAATAATTAGCTTAGTTCTTAGATCTGTTTCTCTTGCTTATTAGCTTATTAATATAAGCTCATTAGGTTAGTCATAAGTTAATTGCTATCTGGTATTAAGGTTTTATTAACTAAATTTTAAAATTTCAAGCTTAAATGAATTCTGTCAATGTTAAAGGAGTGTTTGGTTTAGTGCAGTTTGACCTCAAGAAGTCAATGTGAATTGGTGTTTATACTTTGGACAGCTTTGATTTCATTATTAAATAAGTTTTGAAAAGGTTTGTAGGATTAGTTTGAGCTTAAACACATTTTGAGGCTTAATTTCTTAGTCTTAGCACCAGGGGAAATTTCTAAGTTTAGCTAGTATAAAGTTTTTTGGATCCAAGCTTTCTTGAGCTTGGTATTTGTTTATTTTGTGTTTATACACACCTAAGTGG
Source organism: Tanacetum coccineum (assembly GCA_026074375.1). Taxonomy (NCBI): domain Eukaryota; kingdom Viridiplantae; phylum Streptophyta; class Magnoliopsida; order Asterales; family Asteraceae; genus Tanacetum; species Tanacetum coccineum. The sequence goes on along the minus strand of BQNB010021843.1, from coordinate 5,569 downwards.
TGTGTCTAGTGCAGGATTGACCCTTAAGGTCTCCTGCATATTGGATTTGCCATTTCACCAAGTGCATCAGTAGTTAGAACTGCAGTCAAGGACTGCAGTCCATTTGGATTAGGATTTTAGGTAGCTTGAATAGTTTTTAGCTTTCAAAACTCAGTAGATCTTTAGTTTACATATAGGATTAGTTAGATTAAAACTGGTTTTTAATAATCTAGCTTGTTTACTAGTTAAATTTAGCTTTTAAATTTCTCTAAAATTCCTAAAAAGCCAAAAACAGTAGTAACTAGTAATTAGCTTCTAAATTTAGAATTCTAGTTTATAGAATTAGATTTTATGGATTAGAATTATATCTTATAAGTTGTTTATCTAGTTTTCAAAAGCTCAGCTTCTATTTTAGCTTATTGTAGATTTTAGCTTAATTGGTTTTTGATTTTTAAGGGCTTTTTCCTGAGTTTGCTGATTTAATCAATAGCTTTAGATATCTTTAAGTGTTTTTCAGTTATGGTAGCTTATTAAAATTAGCTTCTATATATCATAAGCTTTTTAAGACAGTTGGAATTAATGAAAATGGTCTTAAATTGAATTGTGTGCAAGCAAATTAGTGAAATTTAGTTATTTTTAACTCTCAAAAGCTTTGTTTCTGTAAACAGCCTACTTCACAAGCTCCTTTTAATAAGCTCTATTTGTTTTTAACTCTTTTAAAAAGCATTTTCTTATAGCATTTAAGCTATTTTTTTAGAAAAGTCAAGTTGCAGTTACTAAGGTGCTTATTTGCTAGCTTATTTTTAAGCTCAAAGTGTCCTTAAGGACTGTTTGGGAATTGATTTTAAGATTAGGCTTATTTAGTTTTCTAGCTTATTTAGTTGCTTATTTTTAGTTCTATTTAGCTCATTAGCTTAGGTTTAGCTTATTCTAGAATATTTAGTCTTAAATTTTAGCTTATTAAGGTTTCTAGCTTATTTAGTTTAAGAAAAACCAAAAAAAAGTAGCTAAGTACTTTCTGTCGTATTATAAGCTGTTTAACAACTTATTTAGTGCTTTTCACAAAAAGTTTCTTTTATTAAAAATGCTTATTTTCAAGTGCTTAACAACTTTTGTTCTTTAAGTTTTTTTTTAAAAAAAAGGGAAGTGGAAATCGGGGGTGAGCAAGGCTCGAACCCCCGACCTCAACACCTCAACCCTTTATAACACTACACACACCACACACTACCGCTGCGCCCTTGGGTCTTTTCCGTTATTACCTTGCTTTATTAAATCTTTATACACGTTTTGGCCCAATAAGCCTTATAAGCTGTTCCAGCTTATTTCGTGGCTTATTTAATAAGCTGTGATCTCGAGCTTATTTTTCCTAGGTTTTAATTAGTATAAGCTAATTTCTGTAATTTTTCTAGAATTTTTATAGTTCATTTAGTATTTTTAAACATTTATTTTCATTAAAAACTTTAAAAAATCATAAAAAATAGAAAAATAATCAAAAAAATATAAATCTTTTTTAGAAAATTTTCTTTTATCATAAAGTTCATAGGAAAATTAGTTTTGCTTTCGTAGAGTCTAAATTGCAAAATTTCGTTTTTTAAAGAACGGGATTCGTTCCCGTTCTCGTTTTTCGTGTTTTAACGCTCATTTTAACTCCGTTTTTGTTCTAGTTTTCTTTAAACTTACTTTTTAGTCAAATAAAGTCCATTTAAAAAGAAAAATTTAAGTTAGGGTTATTTTTAGAAATTTAGGGTTTTTGACCTCCGTTTAGAGGTCCCGTTTTGCGTTTTTAGTTAAATTTTGATTTCCCGTTATTTGTCTTCATGCTTAATTATTAGAATTTGTTAATTTTAATTGTTAAAAGTAGTTAATCAAATCATCCATTGTTTCCAATTCAAATCATTGTCCGAGCATCAAACGTAGATTCAATTTCATAAGTCGTTGGGGATAACGACCCGGGGAATCATACTTCCCGGTTAATATACGTATTATACTATATATATTTGTGAAGATTTTCCTTTGTACCTTTGCCCTCAAAGGTAATCTGGTAATTTTTCATTGTATTATAGATTATATAATTACGTATATATAGATTCTGACGGATCACATCTCCACTTAGAGCCGGTGGCATATCATCGGGATGGAACTTTCATGTGCTTTAATGTTTATCCAAACATTAATGAAAGCCCAATTGAGATTTTCTTTTCCATTTGATTCCCCATGGACAACTTAATTCGGGGACGAGTCAAGCTCGTGACTCGGTTAACAAAAACAAGCGTTTCTATCTTCTTATCCATTTTCTAACATTTGATGTAAGGGGGCTTGCCTTTTTCTTTTCTCGTGTTTCGTGTTTTGTGATTTTTATTGTCCAGGATTGCTCGGATTTTGAAGCCTCTCGTGTTCATGGTTTTTGGTACATTCTACATTGCGCTTCATATCCTCAAGAATTCATTCAGGGAATCCGATATCCTAAAATCTTATCGATTAAACGTTTATCTTTAGCATACTTAATAAATGGCTTTAGATTTGCCTAGAGACCCTTTTATATCAAGAATATGCATTGGAATTAGTATGGAGGAATCTCACATCGAGGACAATGTTTAGTTTTAGTATGGGCGGAATCTATCGATTTGATTGTGCCTGCAGCTGTTGTTTTCACGTAATCCCGTTTTTATCACCAGAATTTAAAAAAATGAAAAAATTTAAAAAAATTTCAAAAATAAAATATGTATTTTGTCACAATTTTGACTTACCTGTTGGGTAGAATAAGAATAAATTTTGACTTGATCAAGCGTGTTGAGCTCTAGCTTGTTCCTTAACTTTTAGGCTAAGCGTTCGCCGAAATTCGCGAAGAACGAAAAATGATAGAGTTAAATATGAGTGGGATGCTAAGCAAGGATTAGTTGGAAATCTTAAGAGCTCATGTATGTAATTTGTGGCTTTTTCTCCCATAAGCTCTTAACCGGATTAATCATACGTGCTGTCTTTGGAGATTAAACTTAAATCAACAATTTTTATGTAGAGTATAGCAAAAATTTTAGTCTTAGTTCAAACTTATATTTGAATTTTTCAAAAAGAAGTCTTCTCTATATAAAGTAATATAAAAAAATACATGATGAAATAAATAAAAAATAATAATAATAATATAAACTGTGGGCTGATAAAAGTTTACTACCTCTTTGCGATCACATCTCGATGTGGTAGTTTCTAAAGAAAGACCTTAGTATAGAATAAAATCTGAGATGATAAATGTTGTTGCATCTGCATCTTGCCGGCTCACAACCGATGTTGCAGCCTTCTAAAAGGTCGAGGGTTACAATTGCATAAATGTTTAATATTAAGTTTGAATTAATAAATAGATTTCTTTTTGTTAAATTCAAATATGCTTTTGAACTTTGACTATTCTATTTTAAGTCTTTAAGCTATGTATATACGGGAAACCTGAGAGTTTTTGAAACCTAAGGTCCGTGAGTCCCGATACTAGTCTCTGTGGGGTGTCAAAAGCCTGGTCACTTAGCCGCAAGGTTGGGATGTGCCGAGACGAAAGTCGCTACATGGGATGATCTCGCCTTCAAACTCATTATTCTTGGGTGGAACGTGAAGCATAGTATTTTGCAAAACGTTGATCCAAGGTTGAAATTCAAAATAGCACATTCACCTAAGATATAATAATTGTCGGGAGTGAAAAGTTCACAAATTGCAAATATGAGTAGTGTTAGCATCTTAATTGATATTTAACTGTGATTTCGTTTTAAGCTTGGTTTGGAGCGAGTGAAAAGTCGAGAACGATGAATTTATCCTTTTTGGGGGCATTTTCGGATCGAAATGCATCTTGTTCTATGATCCCTAATGGTTATGAAAATAACGAAAGTCAAAATAGTTAGTTGCTAAAAAATGAGAAAAAGATAAAAACAAAAATATTAGTGGTAATGAGCGTATATCTTCAATAATGGTAAAAATGAGGCTTCTCTAAACTCTTGATTCTTTAATTCACCTCGATGAACACTTAGCTACTTTTCGAGGTAATTAGTCGAGGGAGATCGAGATTCTTAGTTTTCTAAAGTATTATTTATAATATTGCGTGAGGACATGGCAATACCTTAGTATGGGGGAATTTGGTATGTGCTATTTTACACATACCTTTTACCTTGTAAAATGGGCCCAAATAACCAAAAACGTGTAAAAATGGCAAATATATGCTTGTTTTTGTGTTTGTATATGTGCATGTACGGATATTAAAGAAATGGACATAATCAAAGCAAAAATGGACAAAGCCGAACACGAGAAGGAAAGAGTGCACAAGAGCCGGGAATTATCAAGTTATGGTCAACAAAAGTCAACCCTGGTCAACAATGGGCAACTCACAAAGGGACAAAACCTTAAAACACCAAATGAGCCCTTATTGTTAAATAAAATTCACTAAAAGTCCTTAAATATATAACACCGTTAGTCCTTTTATTTAAAAGACTAACGGTCATTAAGTTCATTATATATTAACCTTACCCTTTTACATCTAATACCGGCCCATCACTTAAGCCCAACTCCTTTTTATAAAACCCGAACCCAACACCTCTTATACTCAGTCAACACTATAAACCGGGTCAAAACAAAATTACTGTACATCTTTTACCCCCATTTTCCCTCCCTTCATTTTTACACGCTACACACACAAATAAAGATCATTCACCCTCACTCGTTCTAATGCTTCTAGAAGACCCTGCCACATCTGACACATTTCATGGCACGCTGGCGATCGGGGAGCCTTTTATTGGTGGAGATACGTATACATGATCCAAGGGTCAAGACTTGATAGATTGAAAGTTAGTTATGAATGAAGGGGTGTGATTAAAGATAAAGGAGCGTATGAAGACCCAGAATCTTCTCTTCGTGGCTATAAATAGCTTACTTGGATCACACAGCAGAGGCATCTAGAGTAGGAGTAGTTTAGAGTAGCTTTTTAGTAGTAGTAGTAGTAGCTTAATTAGTTTAGCTTATTATTATGCTTATTGTAATTTTACTTTTTTAAGCTTTGTAATCGTTTTTATATTAATAAAATTCTGTTTGTGCTTAAGTTTTCTTTTTCTCATATGCAAATTTTGTTCAATAAGGTGTCAATAAGCTAATTTTAAGTTACATTGTTCTTTTAAGGGTAGTATAAGCTCAAATAAGCTTATCTAAGATTGTTTGAGCTTGGTTATTCAGTTACTAAAGGAATTAGTTAAGGTGTGGTATTTAGCTCAATTTGGATGATAAGCTAAATATGGAAGAGCTTATGGGTATTTAGTAGTGCTTATTGAATAAGCTGGGTAGGTCCTTAGAGCTTATTAGGATTATTTGATCCCTGTTTTAGCAAGGGATAAAGGTACACATTTCTTGTCCTTTATTTCAGCTTATTACCTTATTTTAGCTTAAACAGTTTATTTAGTTAGCTTAATAGTCTGCTTATTTTGTGCTTAATTGTGTTTTCATTTGCCTAGCCTGTCTTGTGCTAGCATATCTAGATTGCATCACTAGAATTAGATTAGTTAGAATTTTTTCACTTTGAAATCTATCATGTTATATCTTAAACTGAATTAGCTTAACCTTTAGGCTAAGT
>BQNB010021842.1:0-60392 GCA_026074375.1 Tanacetum coccineum | reverse complement strand
TCATGCATATCACTTTAGCAATACTAACTATATAATACTAACAACACTAACTATTTACTAACAGTACTAACTATACTGACAGTACTAACATTTGTATTGGCAGTACTAACTAATATAACTAGCAGTACTAACTACTTAGTCTATTTCTTCAGTCATTAGCAGCAGTATCAATCTTGAACCAGCAGTAGTAAAGTAGTATTGGCAGTAGTAACTCAAAATTCCCAACAATACATAACACAAAGTACAAAGAATGACCTCTAAGGGTACGTTTTAGAAATCCGACATCGTTGCATTAAATAAAAATAGTTAAAGTTTACATAAGTTCAAAGATTATATGCGGAAGCGAATATAAGTTTTGGAAATTAACAACGATGTGTAATCAATGGATAAATTCTTGAAAATCGCGCCAATGCAAGTCGACACCATATAGAAATCAAAGACATCCAAGCTAAGAACCTAAAAACATTGTTAAAACGTCAACATAATGTTGGTGAATTCATAGGTTTAGTTAACGCAATAAGGTGGACCACAAGATTTCCAAAACGCATGTGACAATTATAACAGATACAATTTCACATAAAAAGGCATTTACATTGCACTAGGCTCATGACACCGAAGCTCAATTTGCATGGAGCATTTAAGTATGCTATGAAAGGCTTGCCCTACAAGTATCTGACCAAGATAACCTAAACAAAATCCGACATGTTATACGTCTGTTAGTTCGGCATCTCCGCAACTAGTAAGCACTACTTACCCAGACGGGGATAATTAGTCCCCATAGATCTATTTATAACACTCACGCTTACTTAACCAGCCAGTCGGTCAAGAAATTAACGGTTCATGATAATTTGGGCAATATTAGTGGTCTAAACGCAAAACTTAGGCAACACGTAAACAGGGAGAATCTCACGTAAAGTACTTGTGTCCATTTTATTTGAAAGCAATAATGTTCTCACCTTAAAGTTATGAAATGTAAGTAAAATCAGTTAGAAAAGTGAGGCTATGAACTCACCTTAAGCAAATGGTGAGAAATTAATTCAACGAAGTGTATAATTATATCGAACAACTCTAACCGCGACCTAATTAAAAGACGCGCTTTAAAAACGAGAAATAAATACGAAACGTCGGATAAGATGCTTATAAAAGAAATATACATCCATAAGTGTTTGCGCTTTAGTTTATATAGTATAAGATTTATGGTTATGTTACGCCATGTTTTACGAAAAGTTTCTATTTTCGGAAAGTTACCATTTTAGGAAAGTTCTAAGTTTTGGGACGTTAATATTGTCCCCTAATATTTGATAAGTCCATGATCCTAAAATGCACTAGTGATAAACTAACGCCTACATTTTATGTCCGTCTCGCTAATAAACACCAAAAGTTTTTATTTTTAAAAGTTTTCCTTCTTTAGAAATCTCGATATTATATTTGTGACGTTTCTATAGTTTCCACTTAATATACTAGTGTCTACATACGTTTCGCCAATGTTCTAAAATCTCAAATCAACTCGAAAGTGTTCCAAGATTTATTTCGCCATAACTTGGCCGTTTTAAATCCGCTTTTAGTGTTCAACATATGAAAATCTATCTATTCGAAACAAGCTCTCTAAAAACTACCTTCTTGACTAATGAAAACATTTTTAAGTCGCCCAAAACCTCAAAACAAAATTGGATCAGTAACTATATTTTTTGCAAACGCTTCCAAAAATTCATCCAAACATCACAATAGTGCCTATACTAACCTAATACCGTTCACTATTAATCCAACCAACAAAATCCACTCTTAATCTATCCTAATCCCATCATCATCTTTGTTGCAACCCAAAAGCTCACTCACTCTTACCAACTAACAAAACTTATATCAAGATACTTCCATTTTTAAAAGATTCACAAACTTATTTCACTTTCTTTTATAAAAGTTTCACAAACACATGGACATATATTTATAAACTTGATCAAAGATCATAAGAAAAGAAAGAAATAAGAGAAACATCAAGAACACACTTATAAGGTGTGAAGAATCAAGAAAGAAACACAAGATCTAGCTTAGGAAACTTAGATCTTAAAATCTAACAATAAATCTTGCAAAACCCACTTGATAAACCAAAACCCTAACTTATGAAATCTTGAATAACCCTTGAAATCAAAGAACTAACACTTGAAACTACCTTAGATATGAACAAAGATCAATCTATAACACTTGGATCTTGAAGGAAATCAAAGAAAATGAACCCTAAGAGGGTGTGTGTTTGTGCCGTAAGCAAGGAGAAGGGAAGAGGGAGAGAAAAACTTTTTGGTGGCTTGCAAATGAAGAGTGAAACCCTAAGTTGTTATCACTTGGTATTTATAGGAAAGTGGGATGAGGTTAAGGATCCAAGACCTAACAAAAGAAGGGAACCAAATGGCTAAGTGACCAACATACACCTTTGGTGTGTGTGGTGTGGGATCGGACGCAAAGGGGGCCAAGGGGGGGGGGGGAGAACCAATTAATCACCTCTTGAAATTAAATCAAATTCTCATGGTTTAGGATAGTGGAGAAGTGGTACTAACTTAGAGCTAGAAGACAAGCTCCATGCACCATGGATGCGAGCATGCTTCCAAAATGCCACCACCTTGCATGTGATGCCAAAATTCAAATTAAAGTGGAAAGATTCTATGGTAATTAATTAAGAGTGTGTGTATGTGTGGGTTTGGAGTATAGAGGGAGGGGTGACCATGGAATTTTTGACTTCCAAACCCGTGATATATATTATAACTAGAGTTTACACGAAAAGATTACTGGTTTCTAGGTCTCCGTTTGACCTAAAATGCTAAAACCGCACGACGTACTCGTAAAATGTATAAATTTCAAATAAAAGTAAACATGACCTACGTAACACTTTAAAATGATAAAATAATGCATATAACACATAGACTATTCCAAGTCCGAAGCCAGAACGCATTCGACGATGATTTTTAGTTTTACGCAGGACAACTTCCCGAAAAATTGCCAGATTCAAACGTAACATATAAAAGTCAAAAATAATGATCAGAAAAGTTTAAAATAATGACCTAAAATTTACGAGGTGTGACATCCTTCCCCCGTTAAAAGAGCTTTATCCTCAAAGCTTAAGACATAACTTTAGACGTAGATGCAGGGTTAGCAAAAAGACGAGGGTACTTTTTCTGCATTTTGTCCTCGCGCTCCCAATTAAACTCATGACCTCTTTTAGAGTTCCAACGAACTTTCACAATCTGGATACGACTCTGCTTCAAAGGCTTGACTTCCTGATCCATGATTTCAACCAGTTCTTTGATGAAATTAAGTTTGTCATCAATATGAATTTCGTCCAACGGAATAGCTAGCGGTTCATCGGAGAAACACTTCTTCAGATTGGAAATGTGAAAAGTACTATGAACACGGCTTAGTTGGTCTAGGAGTTCAAGTTGGTAAGCAACTATTCCAACTTTGGCAAGAACCTTGAAAAGTCCAATATAACGAGGGTTCAGCTTCCCCCGTTTGTCAAAACATATCACCCTTTTTCATGGCGATACCTTCAACATAACATTATCGCCAACTTAAAACTCCAATGGCTTACGTCTTCTGTCGGCATAGCTCTTTTGTCTATCACGTGCAGCTTGAATACATTTCTTGATTTGGATGATCTTTTTTGTAGTTTCGTGAACAATCTCTGGGCCAGTAAGCTGAGCATCTCCAACCTCAGCCCAACAGACAGGCGATCGACACTTACGACTGTACAGTGCTTCGAATGGTGCAACTTTGATACTCATGCGATAACTATTGTTGTACAAAAATTCCACCAAGGGTAGATGCCTATCCCAACTTTTTCCAAAATTGATCACACAAGCACGCAACATTTCTTCTAAGTTTTGAATGGTCCTTTCACTTTGACCATCAGTTTGAGGGTGATAAGCCATACTCATATCTAATTGAGTACCTAGAGCTTTCTGAAGCAATTTCCAGAATTAAGATGTGAACCTACCATCTCGATCAGAGATGATCGAAACTGGTACACCATGCCTCGTGACTACTTCCTTCAAGTACAGTCTAGTCAACTTCTCTATTGAGTCGTTCTCCTTCATTGGTAGAAAATAATCGAATTTAGTAAGGCGGTCAACAATTACCTAAATTATGTCTTGTCTAGTCGATGTCTTAGGCAATTTAGTAACGAAATCCATTGTAATGTTTTCCCATTTCTATACTGGGATCACAGGTTAAACCAATAAACCAAATGTTTTTTGGCATTCGACCTTGACTTTGGCACATGTCAAGCACTTACTGACGTAGGTGGCAATTTCAGCTTTCATATTGGGACACCAATACAGTTTCTTCAAATCTTGGTACATCTTGTCCGATCCAAGATGGATCGAATACTTTGACTTATGTGACTCGTGCATAATCAAAGCTCTCAAGTCACCAAAATAGGGTATCCAACTCTTGTTCCTCAAACACAGTGTTCCGTTAGCACGAGGTTCAAGCTTCTTAATCATACCACACAAATCTTTAGTTACGTAATTCTCCTCTTTTCTTGCCTCAGCTTGAGCATGCAAAATTCACTTAGGAAGATTTAAACCAATAGTCATAACTAAGGCTCAAACTTGTATGTAGATTTATCCTTTCCTTACGACTTAGCGCATCAGCCACCACGTTCGCCTTCCCTGGGTGATAACGGATCTCGCAGTCATAGTCACTCAAAAGTTCCAACCATCGACATTGTCTCATGTTCAACTCCTTTTGATCAAGAATGTGTTGTAAACTCTTATGATCAGTGAACACAATGTACTTCGTGCCGTACAGATAATGTCTCTACATTTTGAGAGCGAACACTATAGCTCCAAGTTCTAAGTCATGTGTAGTTTAATTCTTCTCATGAATCTTGAGTTGGCGTGACCCGTAAGGTATGAATTTTTCCCTTTGCATCAAAACTGCGCCCAACCCTTTGTGGGAAGCATTACAGTATACTACGAAGTTCTCACTACAATCCGGTAAGGCCAAAATCGATGCACTACATAATTTCTGCTTCAATAGTTGAAATGCAGCTTCTGCCTTTTCACCCCAATCAAACCTCATGCTCTTTTGAGTCAACTTCGTCATTGGCTTGGCAATTTTTAAAAAACCTTCGATACATCGTTAGTAATAGCCAGCAAGACCTAGAAATTGACCAATCTCTATTGGAGTCTTGGGTGATGCCCAATCCTTGATTAACTCAATCTTAGCTGGGTCCCCGTGAATACCCTCACTATCAATCACTTGACCGAGAAACTATACCTTTGAAAGCTAAAATTCACACTTTGAAAACTTAGCGTATAATTCTTCCTTCTTAAGTAATCTCAAAATTAACTTAAGGTGCTCTTCATGTTCCTTCTTATTCTTGGAGTAGATCAAAATGTCATTGATGAAGACTATCGCGAATTTATACAGATATGGCTTGCATACCCAATTCATCAGATCCATGAATACCGCTGGTGCGTTGATCAGTCCAAACGGCATCACTTGAAACTCATAGTGACCATAACGTGTCCTAAACGCCGTCTTTGGAATGTCTTCCTCCCGAACTCTGAGTTAGTGATAACCAGATCTTAGGTCGATCGAGTAGACTCTTGACCCTTGCAACTGATCAAACAAGTCGTCGATTCTCAGAAGTGGATATTGGTTCTTCACTGTAAGTTTGTTTAGTTCACGATAGTCGATACACATCCGAAAAGATCCATCTTTCTTTTTGACAAATAGAACCGGAGCTCCCCAGGGTGAGGAACTTGGTCGTATAAATCCCTTATTAGAAAGTTCTTGCAGTTGAGTAGACAATTCTTGCAGTTCTGACGGTGTTAATCTATACGGGGCTCGTGCTACCAGTTCAGCACCAGGGACTAAGTCAATTTGGAATTCAACTTGTCGTGCCAATGGTAATCCAGGCAAATTTTCTGGAAAGACTTCCGAAAAGTCCCGTACAATTGGCACATCCTCAAGTCGCTTCTCCTTCGACTTGTCTTTGGTTTCCTTTTTTGTAACTTATGCCAGAAAAGTTGGGCAACCCTTCTTAATATATTTCTAAGTTTTGGTGCACGATATAAGGCTCAACTTTGACTTTTTCCTTTCGCCACTCTTATCACCTTAGACTATCAGGACTTCATCTCCATTAGGAATCCGAACGATCTTTTCATCACAAACGATCACCGCATGATGATTCGCTAATCAATCCATGCCGATGATGACGTCGAAACTACCAAGTTCTACGAGAATTAGGTCAATGTTGAATGGGTGACCTAACAATCCTAACGTACAACCTCTAAGCACAGTATTTGTTTTCGTAATTCTCTCATCATCTAATTCGATAGCATAGCTAACGTCTAGTGTAGATGGGACGACATCAAGCATAGCACTAAAGGTAGATGACATGAAACTCCTATCGACACCCGAATCAAATAACATAGAAGCATAGTGATTGTTGAGAAGAAACGTACCCGTGACAACATTGGAATCGGGGTTAGCTTTTCCTCCTCCCAGTACATATGCCTTCCCTCTAGCTTCATTTGTCTTGTTTCATGTCTTGTTCCCACGATTCAGATTCTTCAGCTTTGGGCAGTCACTCTTATAGTATCCGTGCCTTCCACACTCATAACAAGTAACAACATTCTTATTTGGCTCTAGGGCTCCTCGAGTAGTTGTAGCAACTGCGGCTTTACAATCCCTTGCCATGTGTCAAACTTTCTTACAGTTACTACATCTCACAGTGCACTGCCCCTCATGATGCAGCTTACATTTGTTGTAGTATGGAAAGGGCCTAACATATCCCTTTTTTCATTGTTACCAACCGTGTAGGCTCTTTCCACATATGGACCTCCAACATTCTGCCTTTTAACTGGTGGTTGTTGTCCACAGTTGTCTCTCTGGTTGTTATCTAGCCTTCTCTTATTCTTAGCATTTCTCACAGCATAACCCTTTAACTTTTGGTCCATCAAGTTGTTAGCAATACGAACAACATCTTGTAGTCTTGTGGGCTCAGCATCAATTACATTCCCTTAGATGTTAATAGGGAGACCTCCAATGAACTTCTCGACCTGATCCTCCTCCTCGTGGACCATCTTAGTACACAACATAGTAAGCTCTTAGAATCTTTGAGTATAAGCAGCCAAATCATTGTTCTTCACAGTCAAGTTCCATAGGTCAGATTCCATTTTCTGAATTTCATTTCTTGGGCAATACACCTCAGTCATTAGCTTCATAAGCTCTCTCCATGACATGGAAAATGCAGCATCAGCTCCAACGGTTCTCTTGTATGTATTCCACCAAGTCAATGCACTGTTCAACAGGGTGCACGTAGCATACTTAACTTGGTACCTCTCTGGACAATTGTTGATGTTAAATATTGTCTCCATCTTCTCAAACCACTTGGTCAACCCGACAACTCCTTCAATTCCTTTGAAGTTGAGTGGTTGACACTTCACGAAATCATGGTGAGTACACTCATGGGCGACAGACATAACATCTCTGTTATTCTGATTGGGATTTCCATTCCTATTGCATCCTCCATTTCCGTTTCCATTTCCACCACCGTTTCCGTCTCCATTTCCCCCGTCATTTCTGTTTTCACCATCATCTCTATTCTGGCTTTGACTTTCCTTAACCAGTTCAGCAGCACGGTTTGCCTCATAGGTAGCCAATGCCTCCGCCACTCGTTGGTTAATGAGTTCTTCAATTGCCTCCGGGGTCATACCAGAGCGAGTGATAGTCATGATCTAAACACAAGACATGGCATGCGGTAAGATTCGATACGGGATATAGCTATTATGAACGGTAAATAGGATTTATAAGGTAAAAATACAATAAAACACATTTTGCCAGAACGAGTAAATAACAATGAAAGACGAACACGCGAGAGTATCATAATAAGCTTTTCATATCATATATAAAAGCATCATAGTCGGTTACAATCGACCCATAATGGGGAACTTGATTTTCACTAATACTACTACTAACAACTAGTTCTACCACTAGCCTATAGTCCATACACAGCATCATGGACAAAAACCCAAACGCCTCGCAGTGAATGTCTCCAATATCTTAAACCTCATCTTGTCATAGTAACGGAACCTACGAATCTGTCAGAGCTCACTCTCCATAAAGCCCATGCGTCACCGAAGCCTATTGGCTCTCACACTCACCATCCTCAAGGTGCCTTGAAGTCTCGCGTTGCTCCTCCCCAAGGCCGCAACATGATCAAGCAAATTAGATCTCTCTCCACTAGCAACCAAACTCCTCGCCTCCAACTCTTTATGTCCCATCTCAATGTCCTATACCCTCTAAAGAGGCATCTCCATAAAATGCCCATAAATATCTTGCACAACCTCCTCAACCTGCTCCAAACGCTTCACAGCGTCAGGCATAAGCATACCATCTGGGATATCAATCCCGACAACCACATCTACTCCAACCTCTATAGTACCTCTATCATTGGGCTCGACCTCGCCCTCAACCTCGTCCTCTACATCAACCCCAACATCGACCTCCATACCAATAAACGCATCAATCCCAGCCTTAATATCCATACCTGCTGCAACCTCAATAGCCGTAGCATCAGCCTCGATATCTGCTAACATATCTATATCAATATACTCCTCAATGCTATCCTCGGGTGAAATAGAATCCCTAAACCTCTTTTGTGTCGTCGTGTGGTTGTAATTTATGTTTTCAAGTTTTAAATTTATATTTTGCCTACTTAACCAAAAACAACACTTTAATGGGCAGTGCACCCGGTTAGATGGGAGTTTCGTGGTAAGTAGGATGTCGATCACTAAGAGCGAGAAAAACTTTCAATTTATTAATACTTTCGTTTTTCTAATCTAAGTTAGTCTAATCTATGCTAAACCTATGTTAATCCTAAATCTAATAGATAAGGGGGGTTTTCAGCCTGAGAGACTAGCACAGGTTTTGTGGTGACTAAAATCTACTTAAGACACTAAAACACACACAAGCAAATTAACAGAAGATAAAAGAACGGTCTAGCCAAATATAAGAAAACTCTATTAACCATTATTAATCCAATCAAAACGTTGGTTTGTTTATTTAGTGCAATGATTACTTATCTCAAGGTGGCATATCATTCTAAAGATTAAGGCGGTACTTCATCCTTAAACCTAGACACGTAAAATTCTGTCATAATAAAACGCATCCGCATAAAGCATCCTTATTTGCTGATTATAATCTATCTTAGGGATTAAAGCAATGGTGATCTTGTTAAACCCTAGCTCATAGAAACTTTACCCACTTACTGCTTAACGGCTCTTTATATAGTAGTAGTCCACTGTTCAAGTCCTTACCAATGGAATAAGAACGTACTCGTTGATACCAAGGTCACCTTATGGCTCAACTAAGCTCACTAAACTAAAGGCAAGGATAGGTCAATATTTGTGATCCTATGATTCTAGATATATAAATTATAATATAGAGAGCTATCCCAGACTCTTAGCCTACGCCCATACAACACCGAAGTTGAAGCACATTAAATATGTAGGACTAGACCTAGTTGAATGATAGGTCGCATACTTAAGCACGCAAACAAGTATAAATTAATAAACATAAACAAGCAATCAACGATAAATTAAGAAATCGAGATAAATAAATCAAACATTAAGATCTTCATAATAATGTCTAATACCCGAAGGTATTAGCCTTCAAACGTCATAATTAATACAAGAGTAATAATTTAGCCAAGGTAAACTAACCGAGTTAACGAATGATACCAAAAACTCAACGATTACAAGAGTATAGGAGATTACAAGTTGTTTCCTATGGAATTAATCATGTTGCAAGACCTCTTCTACTCTTCTTCTCCTCTGAAAATCGAATTTTGTGGTTTAGGTATCGAAAATATGATTTAGCACACTTAAAACTCGTTTTTGAGTTTTCTATTTATAGGGTCTGGAATATGGTCGATACGACATATCCAAAGTCTTGGATACAACGTATTGGGGATTTATTAGAGCAGGGACCACGTTCGATATCTTCCAGAATATTTTATTTCCATATAGCTTGAATACGGCGTATTGGTTATTCCTGGATACAGCGTATTGGATCTTGTTTCCTTCGTGGTCTTTGGTGAGTGCAGGCACAGATACGCCGTATCTTCCTTGATGGATACGGTGTATTGGTTGTCAGAACAATAATTATTAAAATATCTTCGTTTAAGCTCCAGAATGCGTGATGCCCTTTTTGCTAATCTTCACCAAGTACTTTATAATTACGGCAAATCTCCAAATTCCAAACAGGATTAAGAACAATTATTGTGCAATAATTATACTAAATGGGTTATTTACATGGGATAATAAATGATGCTACTAAAAGTAAGTTATTTTAATGTTCATCTAAATATCCACCTTTGAATATACTTGTCCTCAAGTGAGCCTTTAGAAGTTTATGAAAATGTACCCCTATGGGGGAATATTTTTCCGTTGTTAGCATTTATTCGATCAAATTTACAAGTACTCAACCAAATACAACACTCAGGAATTAGGTAGATTGAAAAAACACTCAATCTACTCATAGCTTTCTATGTAGGTTACATGTAACTAATTCGCTCAATTACTCGATCGTGAACGTGTTTTCTATATAGGCTTGGCCTGGATACAAATCTCTACTCCATAAGCTAAGGAGAGGAACAAGTTTTTTAGCAGGTTTAAAAATGGTTTTTTATTTAAGGCTTAGGGTTGATCTTATTTACATCTTTCCCAAAAGAACACGCCAAACAAGGAGTGAAGCACACATACATGGTTGGTAACGACAAAATAGCACATGTGTGTTCGATCACATCCTCTTTCGAGTGTAACCTAAGGATTAGGGATGAAGAACGATTTTAGGGTAGGGATCTATCTAACTTTCCACCAAAAGTAATAATACCCAACAATGGCAATAGACATGTATGTTTGATCACATCCTCATTCGAGTTTAACCAAGGGTTAGGATGAAGAATGATATAGGGTAGGGATCTTCTAACTTTCACCAATAGTAATAAACCAACAAGGCAGCTGAGACATGCATACATGGCCGTAACGACGGAATAGACATGCATGCTCGTACACATCCTTATTCGCGTAAAACCTATGGTTAATGATTAGAAAAGGGAAATAAATTGTTGGTAAATAAAAATTATGAAACAAATAGACTAGGTCCAAGATATAAGTTGCTAGATACTTTTTCCTGACCGTTACCATGATTAAGACACAACTATTTACAAACGACTTGATCATAGATAAAAAACAAAAACCAAAGTTGGCGTTCCCGTAACGACCAACTTCCCAATCATCCCATACTTTACATACTTTTACAAGACAAGTGGCGATATCTTCCACTTTATACAATACTAAGCTTTTGCAAAACGATTATCTTCAAACTTTCCTTCTCTTTTTTGTTGCGATTTTTCTAATTTTTTCAATTTTTTAACTATACTATACTACGAAACTCGGTGTAATTTCACCATCTTCACGATCATAATAACTCCAGATAATTCCTTCGATAATTCTCTATTCTTCGGACGTACCAATAATTATGTTGGTAGTAAAAATACATGAGTTTTGACTGCTTTATACATTCCCATTTGCGATATGCAAATTTCTTCCCAACCGTACCAAAGATAGAAAATTGACACAAGACTCGGGAAATACATACTTTACACTTTAAGCAACTAGCAACTGATAAATAGACATAATCTAACAGGGTAGGCTAAGGTGTAAAGGTGTAACGAAATAGATAGTTGGTGTTATTCCTAAAAGATTGGCTCTATTGGTTTTTCTAGGGGTATCTTACTCTTAAGATGAGAGTAAACAAAGGGTCTATACAGGGATTTAACTAACCAGTATAGTTAGTTAATAAACAACATGTATAGGCTTTTTGGGTGTAATCCTAAAAATTTACCAATTTAAACAAGTTACTCCATCTAAATCAATAGTACTCATTATTGTGGTCTCGAATAGATATACCAAGCCAAGTTATAAAGTCTACAACATCACTCGCACACTCATATTTTGTGGAATTTGGGTAAACATTTAGAAACGGATAAGGTTAAATCCTTAAAATATATAACAATGGTTATTGTGTGCAGGTTATGTATCAAGTAATTTCACAAGAATATGCTTGAATTTTTTTTAAATTTGATCATAACTTAAGCATTTTATGTGAAAAATAAGACAAGTATACATTCTAATTCTCATCCCCCCACATGAATTATACAACGTCCTCATTGTATAGATAAAACATTAAAAACGGGAATTTAAAAGAATGAGAATGAGAAACTCCCCTAATATTTTGCTCAGTAGATTCTTCATGTTGAGTTTATGAGCAAGAATTCGTGTTGAATAGCCGTCTTGACGTTTCAAGACTCCAACACTTCAAAATTTCCAGATCGTAGATTCTCCACTAACATTGTCGATTTCTTTTCTTTCAGCGAGGTCCTGTGCAAAATATAGGAAAAACGATGCATTCCTATCTTGGTATCTACGGTTAATTTAAACTAGCTAAACAAAATTGTATAGGAGACCAATACGCCATATCCATAAGCTGGAATATGTCGTATCGAGAAACCTGTAAAAAGTATCTAAATACGGGTCAGTCTGTTGAATACGTCATATCATGTGCATGAATACGCCATATTGACAGAACTGGCAATAATGTTTAAAGTGCATAAAAATAAAGGACTGATAATGTCCAGACATTCAATACGCCGCATGGTATGGAGCAGATACGCCGTATTGATGTCTGGGAAGACAGACTCGATAAAAATAAATAACAATCCGGGTTGTCTCCCGGGAAGCACTTTTGTTTACAATGAAGTCTTTAAGTTAGACTTTTTCCATCCTTTATTCGGCTCTTGTTACCATCCATCCTTCGTCCATCATGCGAAAGATTTCTTGATATGCATGGATTGCTTCCTTGCTTGTATTCATCAAATCTTCGTATTCATCTTCTTTAATAGCCACATACTCTTCGTCTTGTCCGAATAAATACTTGGTCATCTCGAATCTTCTAATAGTGCAAATCGACAACTCGTGATTATCAAACAATTCACATCTTTCCTCATATTCTTGTTCATTCTCATATTCTTTTTCTTCTTGATCATGGTCGGCAATCTCATAGCCGTCCCATCTTCTCCAACCATTATTTCTTGATTCATCATCATCGTCAATCATTCCTTCCATGATAGCTTTATTTTTTAAAGCTTCCTCTTTGAGTTTGCTATCCTTCAGAACATCGTACCATTCTAAATCTTGGTAACGGAGCGTGTTTCCTACTATGTAAGCTCCTGGTAAGTTTCCTCCATTAAAATATCTATCTTCTTTCCAGCTACAGGTAGGCCACTCTAAATACCCACTTTTATAATTAAATGGCTTACAACAATGCACAACTGGAGCGGGTTCAATCCATACTCCAGTGTCAGTCTATGGTTTTTCGTGTACCCATGGCACGTTTTCATTCCATTCATAAATCCAATCATCTTTGTATTCGTCATAAGTCTTGAATCCCACAATATCATTAGTAAGGACATTCGGGTCTATCTTGATTAGGTAATTAAACTCTTTGGATTTTCCGCACAACGGGGTTTCATAATCGAACAGTTTGTTTCAATCCTAAAAATTTCACTGATTTCTTGTTCATTATCATGATTAGTTTCCTAAAGATCGAAAGTTTCATCATTCGTTGGCTAAATCTCGTCACTTTCCAATTTTCAGTAGTCCCATAATGCTCCTTTAGTAAATATATCCATCGTCTTATAGTTCACAAACTTTGAGGACAACCAATTTTTGAACTTCAGATTAGTAGGGTCCCACTTAATTATGGGTGTGTTAATCTTTCCAGTGCGGGAAGGCGGGTAGTATTTTCTAAAAATTTTACCAGTCAAATCGACCCAACTAGTAATTGATCCTCTAATTCCATCAAACCACCTCCATGCATCTCCAACCAATGAGATTGGAAAAACAACAACTCTAAGTTTATCCTGATTTACATTTGGTAAATCAATTACAAATTTTTTAAAAAAGTATTCGATATGCTCGACCGCGTCTTCCCATTAGTACCAATAAAGGCATTTTTGTGCAAATCATCAAGGAATTTTCCTTTCAGCTCATAAGCATTCTTTCCATTAACCATAATGCTTGTAAACCCTGAATAGTAATTTGCTTGGTCATTAGTCTCAAATCCTTTCATAGTTGATTTCTTTTCTTTATCTGCCATTCTTCAGTCGACTAGCTCTGATAAGCACGATCTATTACAAAGGTAAAAATATCAGAATGATTTGTTCTGAAGAAAGATAAAAAATTAGGCACTGAAATCAAATAGAAATCTCAGATTCTGATTCTGTATCAGAGAGTTAATACGTCATATTCAATGGAACTGAATACGCCGTATTAATCTTTTTGAACGAATACGCTGTATTGGATAGAAAGTTGGATACGCCGTATCGGTTTATCGACCAGAACAATGTATTATGAAAAACAATTAAATAAACAAACAATTAAACACACAAATATACAAGCAAATATACAGAATATACAAAATTATACACTAATCTTTATTACACTAATCCTAAGGGTTAGATCTAATCTAATGTTAAAAACCAAAATATCAAATAAAAATCAAGATTAATTATCACTCCCCGGCAACGGCGCCAAAAACTTGATGTGTCGTCGTATGGTTGTAATTTATGTTTTCAAGTTTTAAATTTATATTTTGCCGACTTAACGAAAAACAACACTTTAACGGGTAGTGTACCCGGTCAGATGGGAGTTTCGTGGCAAGTAGGGTGTCGATCACTAAGAGCGAGAAACACTTTCAATTTATTAATACTTTGGTTTTTCTAATCTAATTTAGTCTAATCTATGCTAAGCCTATGCTAAACCTATGTTAATCCTAAATCTAATGGATAAGGGGGTTTTCAGCCTAAGAGACTAGCACAGGTTTTGTAGTGACTAAAATCTACTTAAGGCACTAAGACACACATAAGCAAATTAACAAAAGATAAAAGAGCGGTCTAACCAAATATAAAAAAACTGTATTAACCATTATTAATCCAATCAGAACGTTGGTTTGTTTATTTAGTGCAATGATTACTTATCTCGAGGCGGTATATCATTCTTAAGATTAAGGCGGTACTTCATCCTTAAACCTAGACACGTAGAATTCTGTCATAATTAAGCGCATCTGAATAAAGCATCCTTATTTGCTGATTATAATCTATCTTAGGAATTAAAGCAATGGTGATCTTGTTAAACCCTAGCTCATAGAGACTCTACCCACTTACTGCTTAACGGCTCTTTATATACTAGTAGTCCACTGTCCGAGTCCTTACCAATGGAATAAGAACGTACTCGTTGATCCCAGGGTCACCTGCTGGTCTAACTAAGCTCACTAAACTAAAGGCAAAGATAGGTCAATATTTGTGATCCTATGATTCTAGATATATAAATTGCAATATGGAGAGCTATCCCGGACTCTTAGCCTACGCCCAAACAACATCGAAGTTGTAGCACATTAAATATGTAGGACTAGACCCAGTTGAATGATAGGTCGCATACTTAAGCACGTAAACAAGTATAAATTGATAAACATAAACAAGCAATCAATGATAAATTAAGAAATCAAGATAAACAATCCAAACATTAAGATCTTCAAAATAATGGCTAATACCTGAAGGTATTAGCCTTCAAACATCATAATCGATACAAGAGTAATAATTTAGCCAAGGTAAACTAACCGAGTTAACGAATGATACCAAAAACTGAATGATTACAAGAGTATAGGAGATTACAAGTTGTTTCCTATGGAATTAATCATGTTGCAAGACCTCTTCTGCTCTTCTTCTCCTTTGAAAATTGACTTTTGTGGTTTAGGTATCAAAAATATGATTTAGCACACTTAAAACTTATTTTTGAGTCTTCTATTTTTAGGGTCTGGAATATGGTCGATACGGCGTATCCAAAGTCTTGGATACGATGTATTGGGGATTTCTTAGAGTAGGGACCACGTTGGATATCTTCTAGAATATTTTATTTCCATATAGCTTGAATACGGCGTATTGGTTATTCCTGGATACGGCGTATTGGATCTTGTTTCCTTCGTGGTCTTTGGTGAGTGCAGGCACATATACGCCGTATCTTCCTTGATGGATACGGCGTATTGGTTGTCAGAACAGTAATCTTCAAAATATCTTCGTTTAATCTCCAGAATGCGTGCCTTTTAGTTAACTTTCACCAAGTACTCCATAATTACTGCAATTTTCAAATACAAACGATTAAGTAACAATTCTTTGCAATAATTATACAAAATAGGTTAATTACATGGGATCAATGATGCTATAAAATAGATGTTATTTGATGTCATCAACCTCTTGCGAGGGGGAAGGAGATCAGCACGAGTAAGAACTAATGCTCTTGAAGGAGGGATAGATAAACGCACAGTGGTAGCAGGGGACCTACATCTCTTACGAGATGGTCCGGCAGATGACTCAAAAGAAGAATCCCCAGCTTACGACTCGGATGGCCAACGGCGATAGGCCTTGCTACCTCGTGAAGTCCTAGTAGGTGGTGGATAAATGAATCTCGATGGTTTAGATGAAACAGCAATGGTGGTAACTGATGGAGTACGCCCAAATAAAGAATGACCTAAAGTAGAATGCCCAGATGAAGAATGATCTGAAGTAGAATGCTCCGATGAAAAATGATCTGAAGATGAATGATCGGAAGATGAATGGTCTGATGACAAACCTAAAGTAAAATGATCCAAATGATGTGATGTGTACTTCAATGCCAAACAATGAGAAGGTAAGGGTCTAACCGAGTTCCTCGCGGTCAAATCCCTACATGGTCTACCAGGATGTGTGCGGTAAAGTCGGCCGATGGGAATGTCCTGCCCGGGTCGGATAAGAATTGTTAGAAATACGAAAAAGTATCGGTCACTACCAATATAGATAGTCGTAGCTCGTAGATTAAACATATGTTATGTTAGCAAGCTAACCGGGCCAAAGATACATAGTTGGCCCATGATACAAGCCTATGGTCGGTTAAGCTACCACACATGGAGAGGGTGTTGGTTGCTCATTTGTTTCACACACACTTAATCTAATATTATCTTCTTTGTTTCTCTCTCTAAGTGTTCATCCAACCACATCTTTCTCTCTCTAAACTCCATTCGAATGCTTCCATTATATGTGTTAAGATATTCTACAATTGTTATCAAGAGCCAGGGGGTGTTTGTGAAAGTTTTGTGTGCGTTTTTCTACTCTTTTTGTTCGTGTAGTTTGGTTCGATCCAGTAAAAAAAATTCACTTTTTGAGGGTTGAAAAACCATAAAGCTTTAAACTTTACTTTTTATTTATCTTTGTTTAGGCTAGAAGTACAAGAAAATCTTAGAAAAACCATCAAAAACTTTATCTTTTTGGTTAGAAAATGGGTTTTGTACCAAGAATCTTGATTTCAAAATTTTCGTGTCAAAAATGTTAAAGTTTGTGTTTTTAAGGTTTTACTAGTCTTACATAGGTAAGAAGTACAAGAAAAATTGGGTAAAAACGTCAAAAAGTGAGTCTTTTTAAGATTTTTGATTTTTGAGTTTTGAAGTGTATTGGGCGATTGATACGTTTCCTATAGGCGAATTAGACGTTGTATTTGGTCAGGCTAAGTATACGTTTTGTCCCATAGGCGATTTATACATACGTGTTCAACAGGTGATTTATACGTGTTGGTTCTATAGGCGATTTATACGTACTTGTTCAACAGGCGATTTATACCTATTATTCAATAGGCGATTTATACGTATAATCTGTTAAGGCGATTTATACAAGTCCCTTTACTACATGAGATTTATACGTAATCTTTTCTTAAGGAGATTTATACACAATTTGCTTGGGTGATTTATACGCTTTACTTGGGAGAACTATACACTTTCATTAGGTGAATTATACGGCTGTTCTTTGATTTGTAAAATCCCGTGAAAGCTTGATTTCCCGGTTTTATCAAGAATTGTAAAATCCCGTGCATTCCAAAAGACTCAATTTCATTAATCAAACCTCACTTTAACACAACAACCTCCAATCACTGTACGATCATTTAATCTTTTCACATTAAAATGGATTTAGTTATTCCACTTGGACAAAAGAATACTCTTGCGGAGTATATGATTCTCTCTGGTACTGATAATCATCCACTGATGTTGGACAAGGACTTGTATGGTTCGTGGAAAAGTCAAATGGAACTTTACATGCAAAATAGAGAGCATGAGAGAATGATACTTGAATTAGTTGAAAATGGTCCACTCATTTGGCCTATATTTGAAGAGAATGGTGTGATCAGAACAAAGAAATATGATGAATTATCTGCTACTGAGAAAATTCAAGCTGATTGTGATATGAAAGCTACCAATATCATTCTTCAAGGTCTACCAGCTGATATCTATTGACTTGTAAATCATCACAGAGTTGCTAAAGATTTATGGGAGATAGTTCAATTACTGATTCAAGGCACTTCTTTGACTAAGAATGAGAGAGAATGTAAGTTGTATGATGCATTTGATAAGTTCACTCACATTAAGGGGGAAACACTTCACAAGTATTATTTGAGATTCACTCAGCTGATTAATGATATGAACATCTACAACATGAAAATTGAGCAATTTCAAGTAAATACAAAGTTCTTAAACAGTCTTCTACCGGAATGGAGCAAATTTATGACTGATGTTAAGCTCGTAAAGGATTTGCATACAACAAACTTTGATCAGCTTCATGCCTATCTTGAACAACACGAACTCCATGCAAATGAAGTCCTTCTTCTGCGTGAACACAATCAAGATCCACTTGCATTTGTAGAAAATCAACAGATGACACCACTACACTTCAACACTTATCAGTCTTCATACAACAATTCTCAGCTTCAACAATAGTTTTTACCATCTCAGTTTGGATTAATTCATCCTAATCAACATTACTCATCTACTTATCCATCACAACCTCAATTCAATCATTCATCCGTTCCATCATTATATCCATATCAATCTCAAATGAATCATCAAACCTCATCTGTTCCACAAATTGCTTATCCATCACCTCAAGTTACTACACAACCAATGACTGAGTCACCTCTTGTGGACTCAAGTTTTGTTGTTCCTGTATTCTCTCCAGGAGATGATCCAATTGCTTGTCTCAACAAGTTAATGGCTTTTCTAATAGCTGTAGCTTCTTCAAGGTTCCTCTCAACCAATAATCAACTTAGAACTTCCTTGAATCCAAGAAACCAAGCCACTATTTAAGATGGTAGGGTCACAGTACAACAAGTACAAGGGAGACAAGGTCAAAGTTATTCAGGTACTGGGTATAAGAGTAATGCTAATAGTTCTAGGGGGAAACAATGCAAGTGGACAAGCAAGGATTGTTAAATGCTACAACTGTCAAGGTGAAGGACATATGGCTAGGCAATGCACTCAGCCTAAGAAAACAAGGAATGCAACATGGTATAAGGAAAAAGCAATGTTAGTTGAATCTCAGGAAGCTGGACAAATTCTGGATGAAGAGCAACTCGTATTTCTTGCAGATCTAGGGGTTCCATATGGTCAAGCTGTTCAGACAATCATTCCAAACACTGCTGCTTTTTAGACTGAGGATCTTGATACTTATGATTCTGACTGTTATGATCTCTCAAATGCATAAGCGGTTCTCATGGCCAACATTTCCAACTATGGTTCTGACGTTATCTCAGAGGTACCTCATTCTAAAACCTATCTTAATGATATGGAAAATCAAAGTGTGCATGCAATGCAGGATTTTGAACAACCACCAGCTGTGGATTTTACAAAAAATGAGATACATAGTGATAGCAATATCATTACATACTCTCAATATTTTCAAGAAACACAACAGGCAAATGATCAAGATACTCATTTGCAGGCACAACAAGATTCAATGATTTTATTTGTGACCAAACAAATGTCACAACAAATGATTAATCATGTAAATAATTGGGAAAAGGCTAATAAGGAACATAATAATGAATCAATAACCGCTGAGCTAGAGAGGTATAAAGAACGAGTCAAAACATTTGAACAATGTCTTAATATTGATTTAAGTTGTCGTGAAAAAAAGATTGATTCTTAAATGGATGATATGCTTAAGGAGAAGCTTGCACTGAAAGAAAAAGTTGACTCACTTGAGCAAAATCTTTCTAAACAAATCAAAGAAAAGGAATGTTTATTGCAAACATTCACTGTTTTCAAAAGTTAATCCAAAGAAAAGGAAGATAAATATATGGAAAACGAAATTGATTTGGAAAAGAAGATAAAGGAACATGATAATATTCTTTTTAAAGTGGGTCAATCTGCTCAAACAGTGCACATGTTAACAAAACCTCAAGCCTTTTATGATAACATACACAAACAAGCTCTAGGTTATCAAAACCCGTTTTATCTTAGGAAATCTCAGCGGATTAAACCAACCTTGTATGATGGTATTGTTATGTCTGATAAACATGTTGCTATGCTTGTGATTGATGATGAGGAAACATTGATTCTGGAAGAAAAGAGTCAATAAAAAATGTCTGAAAAAGCAAAGGATCGAGAGATTATTAATAAAAACATTTCTCATAAACCTATTGATTATGAAAAATGGATGCTGAACAATAAATGGATGCTGAACAAGCGTTCTGGTTGCGTATATCTAATCCTACCAGTAAACCTTTTGATGCATCTCTTGTCAAAATAGAAGCACCTAAGGAACTTCCTAAGGTTAGCTTGGTGAATGAAAGCCTTAAAAAGCTTAAATTTCACCTTGCCAGATTTGACAATGTGGTGAAGACAAGGACTACACCTGATGTTCGTACAGAAGGTGAATGGGGGTTTAAACATACAAAAGCTGTTTTTAACAATGAAATTATTCCATTTCTAAAATCTTTAAAAGACATCTTCAATGTGTTTGATAGAGATCTTCTAAATAAAATAATGAAAGAACAGACAGTTTTTAACCAAATGGACGATGCAGTTCAACAGTTTTTAGTCGACAAACAATGTTTGAAAATTGCTAAGAAATAATTACTTTTGGAAAATGATCGACTCTTGCAACAAATCATGTCTCAAGAAGTTCTTTTAACTGTGATGAATTCTGTGTCTTTGATTAGTGAATCTGTGAATATGGATGGAAAGAGAAAAGAAACTTGTAATCTTGAGGCCGAGCTTTTGAAATCATAAAATGCGTTTAATAATCTTTTGAAAAGGTATTCACAACTTAAAAAACATTGTATTTCTCTTGAAGCGTCAATACAATTTAATCAAGAAATTTTTCAAAAAGATGAATCTTGTAATAATCAAAATGCTCTTGAAATTCTAGAATTTTTTGAAAAGAATGATTTGAAAGCTCAGCTTCAAGACAAAGACACTACCATTTGTAACTTGAAGGAAACTATAAAATCATTAAGAAAAAAATCCAAGGAAGAGAATGCCAATTAAGATTATTGTGAAATAGAGACCAAAAATGAGGAACTAGAAAATAGTGTGGCAAAATTGCTTTCGGAAAATGAGCGTCTTTGTAATGAAATTAATCATGTCAAACGGGTTTTTAAAGAGCAGTTTGAATCAATTAAAAAGACACGTGTTCATACTAAAGAACAAAGTGACTCTTTAATTGATAAACTAAACTTAAAATCTGCTGAAAATTAAGATTTAAAAGCTCAAATTAAAAAACGAGTTTTTGTGATCACTTAGCATACCTTAAGTATACTAAGGAACAAGCTGATATTCTTCAGGGATTAGTCGAACAAGCTAAAGCAAAACAACCTTTAGATAAAGAGTTAGACTTTACCTGTAAGCATGCCTAACGAATTCAAGAGTTACTTGTATATGTTCAAGATACGTGCCCTAATGCGATTAAACTTAGTGCAAAAAAGGTTGATATCACACCCAAAAACAATGTCAAGAAAGTTAAGTTGGTTGAACCTCTCACGTCCTCAAGAAACATTAAACAGGTAGAGTCATCTACAACATCTGATTCTAACACACCTGTGTTGTCTTCTACAAGATTGAAGTGTTCTACTAGTAAGTGCGGATCAAAGCCTACTAGCAATAAAAAGAATGATAGGATCTCGCGAACACCAAGTAGGAACATGAAGAATAAAGTAGAAGCACAACCTAGGAAAGTTAATAAAAAGAATCGTGTTGTTGAACCTATTTGTGATGTTAATGTTAAGCATTCACTGTTAAATGCGAATTCTGAACCTATTTGTGCTACTTGTAAGAAATCTTTGTTTGATGATGTTCATGATAAGTGTCTTCTTGATTTTGTGTAAAATGTGAATAGCCATGCTAAATCTGCTAAGAAACATAAAAACAAAATATTTGGAAACCTACGGGTCATGTTTTCATTGAAGTAGGACTTAAGTGGAAACCAACAGGCAGAACTTTCACTATAGTTGGTAATTCGTGCCCTTTAACTAGGATCACTTCAGCTAACATAGTGCTCCTAAGAAAACCGCTTCCCACTCAGTTGAAACACAAAAACCAGAGCTTAAAGTCTATAGCAGGAAACCCAAAAATGTTAAACATATAGGTTCGAGTAAAAACTCGAGTAAAATAAGCTAAGATTGTTTGAAATCTAAGAATGCTTACACTCGGAACCCAGTCATACTTGGGGATCCGCTCGCTAAGAAAAAATCGTCTTCCCACACTAAGTTGAAACACAAAAACCAGAAATCTGAAGTCTATAGCATGGAAACCCGCAAAAATGTTCTAAACATATAGGTTCTGAGGTTAAAAAAAGATAATACTTGTAGAATCTAAGAATGCTTAACCACTCGGAACCGAATCATACTTGGGGATCCAATGCTACAAATATTCCATGTCTTTCTTATGTCTGTCATGACGGGTTGTCCAGATTGTTGTCTCTGGTAATTGGATCCAGATGTTGTGTATAACACCATGGTAGGAATCACTCTAGTTCATGAACTTTTGTTAGATAAATTCTGGTACAGTTTGATTCGATGAACGACCATATTGCAAGAATCTATGGGGGTTATGGTGTGGGACTATCAGCTAGGAAATGTGAATATTCAGGATGTATACTATGTTGAGGGGCTTGGACATAATTTGTTTCTGTTGGTCAATTTGGCGATGCGGGATCTAAAGTCGCGTTGTAGAAACACTGTCATTTTGTAAAAACACTTGCTTTATTCGTAACTTAGAAGGTGTTGATCTACTTTCCGGATCCCGTGACACAAATTTGTACACAATTTCTCTTGATGACATGCTCAAAACATCTCCGATCTGTCTTCTATCTAAAGCGTCAAAGACTAAGAGCTGGTTATGGCACCATCGATTATCACATCTCAACTTCGGTACTCTTAACAAGCTAGCTAAAGACGGTCTTGCACGAGGCATTCCAAGACTTAAATTTCAGAAAGATCATCTGTGTTCAGCATGTGCATTAGGAAAAGGCAAGAAATCCTCTCATCAACCCAAAGCTGAAGACATTAACCAGGAGAAACTATATCTTTTGTATATGGATTTGTATGGCCCGATGCGTGTGGCGAGTATTAACGGGAAAAGGTATATCTTAGTGATTGTCGACGATTACTCAAGATTTACTTGGGTTAGATTTTTGAGGACAAAAGATGAAGCTCCTGAGGCCATCATTAAATGCATCAAAAATATTCAAGTTCGTTTAAATGCCACCGTCCGTAATGTTCGAACATATAATGGAACCGAATTTGTCAATCAGACACTTCGTGAATTTTATAAAAATGTTGGCATCTCGCATCAAACATCTGTTGCCCGCACTCCTCAGCAGAATGACTTTGTCGAAAGGTGAAACCGAACTCTTGTAGAAGTTGCTCGTACAATGTTAATATTTTCTAAAGCTCTATTATTTTTATGGGCCGAAGAAATCAACACAGCCTGTTACACCCAAAACCATTCAATAATCTACCACCGATACAACAAAACTCCATATGAGCTTATGCAGGATAAGAAACCGGATTTATCATTCTTTCATGTCTTTGGTTCACTCTGTTATCCTACCAATGACAATGACGACCTGAGTAAATTAGATGAAAAAGCTGACATTGGTATTTTCGTTGGTTACGCGCCTGCAAAGAAAGCATTCAGAATCTACAACAAAAGAACCCAGAAAATTATTGAAACAATTTATGTGACATTTGATGAGCTCTCAGCAATGGCTTCTGAACAATTTAGTTCAGGACCCGGGCTTCATTGTATGACTCCTACAACATCCAGTTCAGGACTTGTTCCAAACATGGTTTCTCAACAACCTTGTATTCTACCAAACAGAGATGATTAGGATCGCTTGTTTCAACCTATGTTCGATGAATACTTCACTCCTCCAACAATTGATGTTCCTCCAGTTCAAGAAGCTGCTACTCCAAGAGCCGTGGATTTAGCCGATTCTCTTATGTCAACTTCCATTAACCAGGATGCTCCATCATCAAGTACCCCATCAACACAAGAACAAGAACAATCTCCAAACATTTCTCAAGGTTTTGAAGAATCACCAAAAATACCAATCTTTCGGGATGATCCACTTAATGAATCTCCTCATGAAGAATCAACTCCTCAAGGATCATCATCAAATGTGAGACAAACCCACACTCCATTTGAACACCTTGGTAAATGGACTAAGGATCATCCTATAGAAAACATGATCGACGATCCTTCTCGTTCTGTTTCTACAAGAAAGCAAGTTTCTTTGATGCCTTCCTAACTTCTGTAGAACCAAAGAACTTCAAACAATCAATAACCAAACCGTCATAGATCGATGTAATGCAAGAAGAAATTCATGAATTTGAAAGGCTACAAGTTTAGGAATTGGTGCCGTGTCCAGATAAACTGTTATTGATCAAACTTAAATGGATTTACAAAGTCAAGACAGATGAATTTGGCGGGGTACTAAAGAACAAGGCTAGGTTAGTTGCTCATGGATTCAGGCAAGAAGAGGGAATTGATTTCGAGGAATCATTTGCACCGGTTTCTAGAATAGAGGCCAGCCGTATCTTCATAGCAAATTCCGCTCACAAGAATATGACGATTTTTCAAATGGATGTCAAAATGGCATTCTTAAATGGCGAGCTTAAAGAAGAGGTATACGTTTCTCAACCAGAAGGAATTGTTGATCAGGATAACCCATCGCATGTGTACAAGCTTAAAAACGCTCTTTACGGTCTCAAACAAGCACCACGTGTATGGTACGACATGCTGTCAAGCTTCCTAATCTCACAACATTTCTCCAAAGGTGCAGTTGATCCAACACTCTTCACACGGCAAGCTGGGAATAACATATTACTGGTACAAATTTATGTTGATGATATAATATTTGCATCTACTAATACTTCCATGTGTAATGAGTTTGCTAATCAGATGACCACTAAGTTAAGGATGTCAATGATGGGGGCAGATGTCATTCTTTTTAGGATTATAAATTTCCTAAAGTCCCAGTGGCATCTTTATAAACCAATCTAAATATGCTTATGAAATTGTTAAAAAATATGGTTTGCTTACTACTGATTTTGTCGACACACCCTTGGTAGAAAAAAGTAAACTGGATGAAGATCTATAGGGGAAACCAGTTGATGCTAAACTTTACCATGGTATGATTGGATCCCTTATGTATCTCACATCCAGTAGACCTGACCTTATCTATGCAGTCTGCTTATGTGCTCGTTATCAGGCAAAGCCTACCGAAAAGAACTTACAAGCGGTAAAATGGATCTTTCGATACCTTAAGGGAACCATTAACATGGGTCTCTGGTACTCGAAGGATACCGGTATATCTCTAACAGCATATGCAGATGCAGACCACGCGGGTGTCAGGACACTAGACGTAGCACATCAGGTAGCGCTCAGTTCTTAGGTCACAAACTTATTAGCTGGTCATCCAAGAAACAAAAGAGCACGGCCATCTCGAGTACAGATGAGGAATATATTGCCTTATTTGGGTGTTGTGCTCAAATCCTATGGATGCGTTCACAGCTAACAGATTATGGTTTTCAATTCGATAAGATTCCTCTGTACTGCGATAACAAGAGTGCGATTGCTTTATGTTGCAACAATGTTCAACACTCAAGAGCCAAGCACATTGATGTTCGCTACCATCTCATAAAGGATCAAGTAAAGAATAGAGTCATGGAACTATACTTTGTTCGGACTGAATACCAACTGGCTGACATCTTCACCAAACCCTTGCCTAGAGAAAGATTCAACTTCTTGATCGAAAAGCTCGGTAAGAGAAGTATGTCTTTGGAAACGTTGAAATGTCTGGCAGAGGAAACGGATGAGTGATGGTGGTAACTTATATCCTGTATCATATGTACATAAGAAAACATAAAAACACAAAAATATTTTTCTTTTATATAAAATTTTCAAATAAGTATATAAAAAATTAAAAAATCAGAAAAATATAAAAATATGTATCTCTGGCATGTCTTCTGAAAATCGATAACATTTACGGCCTTAGAAATGTCATTTAATAATGATACGAGGCGGTAAATGAAGTTCGAGCAGAAGTTCAAAAGTTTTCAAAACATGCTAAAAATGGCTTGCTATTATTTCAGATAGCAACCCGGTCATCATATTAAAGGAAAGTATTTCAAAAAAAGACTTGACCTCTCAACGAAATTTATTCTCGGGCATGGTCTTCTTTATGACCATGCAAAGGCTTGTGATTACTTTGCATCACAACCCGTGCTTTAGAGAGAGAAAGAAGAGACTAAAAAATTTCGTGCAAAGTGGAATCATTTTCAGCAAAGGGTGGACCAGTATTTATAGACAGGAGAAATTAACGGTCACTGGTGGCGGTCCCGACGGTCCCATATATATAAGGGGTCCGCCAGGCCTATAAGGGGGTCGCCACCTAGACTCCGCTCCCTTTTTTGTCTTTTTGTGGGGAAGGTTGTATCTAGTGTAGAAGCTTCCGTTTTGGGGGGAAAATTTGAATTTCAAAATTTAAGTTTTTAATAAAACTTTTCTTTTAATTAGAAAGTATTATGATATAAATAATTTTGTGCAAATATTTTTGTAATAAAAATGTAATGGATGAGAAAAAAATATTTTCTTGATCACTAATCATGCTTAATGATTTGTTTGTTCATACCTTAAGTGATCACTAATCTTAGAAATGGAAATTTACGATTAATAATTTGTAAACGTTTAATTTTATTGTAAACGTTTTTACATTTTGTTATTATCAAAACGTTGAGAGGTCGAAAAATATAAATAACGTTTTTAGACATTATTTGTATTAACAATCTCCCCTTTTTTGATGATGACAAAATATAAACTCATTTTAAATAAAATTAAAGATGTCAAATTATTAAATGAGTTTTGTTCCATTTCTCCCCCTTTTTGTCGAATTCAAAAAGGATAATCGTCGAGTTGTTGTAGGAAGAAAGAAATCGACGATATCAAGACTCCCCCTTGATGTATGCTCCCCCTCATTTTGGGGCACCAAGGGATCGATCTCACGAAATTTTTTTGCTACAAAACAAAGTTAGAGGTACAAGTGCAAGACAAATATCCTTTAAGCAATACATGATATTTAAGTCACCCAAAATTGAGTTTCATTCAACCAACAAGAAACTCTTACATAAATAGATGGCACATACAACATACAATAGAGCTAAGATAAGCAAGAAAACATAAATTCATAAATTACACTACAATCTAAGCATACAAAGATAGGAAATGACTTTTGCGCAAAAGATTTTAGGGTGACACGTTTATGAAAACATTTGAAGACTTTTCAAGGTGGGGGTGGAAAGTGTGAGGTGATTGCGGTAGTGAGAAGATATTCAAGATGAGCAAACATGATGTTCATTTCATCTCTTAAAGTGAAGAAAAGGTTTCGGTTGTGAGAGCAACATATGCAAGTTGACCCATGATAGTCATGATAGTTGTAGAAAAGAGGATGGCTCATGATACATGGTTGAGGTTGTGGTAGAGATGGTGGTGATGGAGTGTCATGAATGTGATCAAGAGGAGTAATTGGTGACAAAGAGAGTGTGATATCCAAAGAAGGATGACTTTGAAGTGGTTGAGGGTTTAGAGGTCTAGGAGGAACATTCGAAATGTTATCAAGCAAAAGGTTCAAATGATGAGGAGAAGTTGGTTCATTGAAGATGGTGGTGAAATTTGAAGTTTTAAGTGAAAGGAAGAGGATGTGTTCTCTTGACTTGACGATGTTTGTTTAGTGGATGTAGTTTTTGATGGTGCATTTGGAGGAGTTGGAGATGAAGAAGTTATTGTAGGAGAAGGTGTGGTGGTGATATCTTCATCACTAGATATGTTGACAAATAGTTGTCTAGGAGGGATTATGGTGAGTTTGGTTTTCTTGGAAGGGTTAGATAAGGAAGCATTGGTGGAATTCATGGTAGAATGGTGTGAGGAAGATGAAGATGATGATAGAAGTGGGGAAGATGACTTATTTAATTAGGGAGGAAAATATCAAAGTGAAAAAGCATGAGAGTTGAGTTTTTGGATTCCAAAAGTGGTTTAGCAAAATGCAGAAGGTTTAGCTGGGTCTAAGAAAGAATAGTCAACTGCATAGAAAATCAGGAGGCACAGTGAAAATTCCATGACTTTTGATGGCGGTCCTGTAAATACCTGGCGATCCCATATATATTAGGGGGCCGCCCAGTAGTTATGGGGGCTGTTCTCTGGAGACAGGAAAATTTTCCAGTTTTCCTGATTTTCTGTAAGTCCTGTACAGAGACAGTTTCCTATTTTTCCCTTTTGTAGTCAATTCTAATTCATCATGAATCATCTAATACTTAACAATCAAGGTTATAAAACTAAACATTCTAAGCTCAATCAAGAAATCATATGTAGGCAAATTGATAATTTTATAAGCATGCATAATATAACAATAGCCAAAGTGTATCAAGGTGCATGCAAGCATGGGTTTAGGATGATAAAATTGAATGATCATCCAAGGCAAGTAATGTTGCCCGTACTTCGTACTAAGTTACTAATAAGTATCATAAGTTTGAATACATAAGCATAATAGATTGGTAAATAATATAGATAATAATGTCATAAAGTAATTTTCCTCACGGCTCACTTCTTCATGTTTCTCCACAACCTTCTGAGACTTTTTCCGATTGACCTTACTCCACCACGCTGCTCATCTCGTAATTGAACTTGACGGTTGATGATTTCGGTTTGGCGGGTGTAAAATGGTTCCAAGTGAGGGTCAATATTAGGTGGATTTTGAAAAACTTAAGGAACTTGATTGGTTAAAGAATTGACATAACGAATGGGGGAAGGAGTGCTTGCACGCGAGGTCCTTTCGCCATTTCTATCATCATCGTCATCGTTGAGATGAGAAGAAGATGGTTGGTCAAAGGCAGAAGAAGAAGTGGAGTGACGACCTCTTCTCGTGCCACGATCCTTTCTAGGCTTTCGGTCTTTTTGAGCAGCAAGAGGATTCATGACACGATCGTACAAGACATAAGACTCATTGTTTAATTCAAGATTCTCATTCATGATGACATTAAACAAACGGGTCAATAACATACCATAGGGTAAGATCAACCGCTTTTGTCTAGTGACCCACTCCATTTGCTTTGCCATGAAATAGGCAAGGTTAAACTTTTTGAAGTGTACGACACAATAAAGCATGTAACAAAGACACGTGAGAACATGATCCCGACTACCCCCCAGACAAAAGATATTTTCCTGAATAATTTCTTCCAAAGGCTTCAGGGTAGGCTCAATTTCACGAGTTAGAATTTGATATTCAAGAACATCAATTTCTTCCTCATGACGGATGCGACGAAGACCTTCTCTATCAATTCGAATAGATGAAATGATGTCATCAGGAGAAGGAGGGTTGGTTTGATATGGACCATCCGTAGGGACACCATATGCCAACTCGTCAAGTGACCATTTGTCCGTAAAGACGCAGGCACCCTCTCAAGGTATGTCAAGAATTTGAGCAAATTCTTCAAGAGAGTAAGAAAAGAATTGGTTTTGGATCACAAATTCGATGAACATTTCACCTTCATCGGAATAATTGATTTGATATTGACTATAAAACTCAAGAATGAATCGAGGACAGATTTGGTCACTAATTTCAAGGAGACACTCAAACTCGACAAAACTAAACATAGACCGAACATAATTTAGATCCGCAAAGTTGTCAAAAACCACCCGACCCTCATGAATGTAACGACTTTCAAGGTTTCTTAGTTTTTCTTTTATAGGTGTACGGTATTCATGTGATATCATTGGTATGTAGGCTCTTGTATTTTTGTGATCTTCGGATGACTTACGAGGCATGATTTCCTAAAACAAAAATAAAATCACATTTTATTACCGTTTCACTTGTAGTTGGTTATGCATATAGCTTCTAGTGTGTGTCTAAATGTGACAAATGTGGAGTAACGATGTAACATCCCGCTCCGATAAAGAGACCAAGAGTCACGTTATGGTGTCATATCAGAACATATAAACGCAAGCGGAAGACTTTATTAAATAAAAATACTAAGTCATGAAACAAAATGACTTCCAAAAGTATTAAATTCCAACAAAGACTAAATGAAAAGAGATCTTCCAACGAAATAAGTTTTAAACATAAATCCAAACAAGGGAATCTATCAAGGGTCGGTCCTTTAAGAGCTTCCTACTCTCAACACTCAAATCTCAACTTCCCGCTTATTACCTGCCGCAGGAAAAGAAAACGCGGCTGAGCTAACACTCAGTGA
Source organism: Tanacetum coccineum (assembly GCA_026074375.1). Lineage (NCBI taxonomy): Eukaryota > Viridiplantae > Streptophyta > Magnoliopsida > Asterales > Asteraceae > Tanacetum > Tanacetum coccineum. The sequence continues at coordinate 29,670 of BQNB010021842.1, read as the reverse complement.
ACAGATATAATAATAATGAGGGAAAAAGACAAAAGAATGAATGAAACGAATCACGAGAACCTGCTAAACAAAATCATACGAAATACGAATCGAATGAATAAGAATCAAGAACAACAAAGGAATGCCCATGAGCTCAGATAAATGTCTAAACATGATACATGAATAGACCCTAAACAGATATAATCAAATAGTCACATAATCAAATGAACACAAGTATGCATTCCTTGATGTACCAAATGTGATATGGGGTGTATAGCACACACACAACCATTCACCTGAACTGAACGGAACAAAGTACCTAGGATGCATACATACGCTCTCTGCAAAACAAAGTCATATCTATATACACAAGTACAATGACGAGTGTACATAAATGTAAGCTAATAATTATCAAAGGCCATCATTCAAAAGGGAACGTCGTGGACTAATCACACCGCCACAGATAGTGTCATGCCATTGGTGCATCAATGACACGGTCATGGTACCTCCATGACTAGTTCAAATAGCTCGGGCAAAGATTTAAGCAAACAGAACAAGTTACCAATAATTCAATCAAGATAACGGATCTAATATCATATTCAAACAAAGATCAAAGGAATCATGAATGCGAATATCAAATCAAATAGAATATCAACGAAAATCAATGAGTTATGAGTACGGATAGCAAATCAGGCGGAATATCAAATGAATCAAAGTAGCTAAAACAAATGAGAATCAAGTCATCAGGTGTCCTTACTAAAAGGATGGAATATATGTACCTTAACAAACAAGCAACGGAGAGAACGAACACGAAGACAAAAGATCAAAACCTCTTCATCGAATCTACATAAATCCATGATTACATATTATTATCCATCTTATTTTATAAGTTTTATCACTTGATCTTACCATATATAGAGTTTAAGTGGCCTAATTAGGGTTTCCTAAATTTTCAAAATCTGTCCAGTTTTTAAGGTAAGTTTCCAAGCTTAAAAGACCCATAAAAACACCTTCTAAAAATATACCAAAAATTACAGAGGTTCCCATATATGTCTAATATATCCATGATTTTTGGTTGATTTTATTTCCAAGTTTACATACCCCTTTTACCCTTGTTACCAAAACTGATTCCCCAATTGATCTGACAGAACCTTCGAAACGTTGACGCGTAAAAACCCTACTTAGATAACTCAGAAAATTCTGAAAAAAATCATGGATATAGCTAATATCATGAAGATTTACCAAATCAAATTTTAGAGGCTAACTCCTTACGGTTTGAGAATTAAAAATCAAATACTACTACTGAATTTTTCGGATAGAAATTCCAGATTCGACACTTAATGTTATAAAATCTAAAAATCGACCTTCCTGACCTCCAATTGACATGAGCCAGGATTTTCCAGAAACTAGACTCCATGAATTTAACTTTAGGCTCAAGAATCATGTCAAGACACGTTTTTATTATCAAGATACACCCCGTTGAACATGACCAAAATTCTGCCCAGAAATTTTAAACATAAAAACCCTAACTTTCACTAATCAAAACAAACCATAAGGTTTCTAGTCTTGTAGTTTCTTATTAATTACACCATTAATGATATCTAGGGTTTCATAACATGTTATTACACAATTTTAACAAGATTAAACCCTACAATTTAACAAGATTAAGAACACATGTTTCCTTTACAATCTTTTAGGTTTTTATGAAAACTTCATATGTGAATCATGGAATACAAAGATGAAACAAGGAACATGGAATACTTACGAAGATTAATATCGATACAAGAACAAGAACACCACACTAAGAACACCAAAGAATTGTACCAAGAACACCAAAGAATTACACCACAAGCACCAAAACTTGAATAACTAACTGGAATCACCTACACCTTCTTCTTCCTTGCAACTTCTATGGATGAATACACAAGTTTTTGGAGTAAAGTTTTTGAGAGAATAATGGTGGAGATGAGTGAATATGGCCGGCTATATAAGAAGAAAAGGGAGGGGAAGACACAAATAACTTTCTTGCAAAATTAAAATATTTGATCTCCTTTTTCCTACACTATTTTCCTAAATTAAGCTAAGCTTCAAATAAAAGATTTTGGTAAATAATATCTCATAGGGGCCAACCTAATAAAGGAAAAGAAGCGGAGACAAAATATTTTCTTTTCATTTTTGAAGATTACACAATATTTGCTAAAAACCTTTTTACTCTTATTTCTTAAAATAGGTTTTATAAACAAAATGATCCCTATGTCCTCCTAGACAAATGGCGTTTTCACGAATAATATCAACCCAAGGTTTCATATGAGTTTGAGGGTTAAAATTTCGTTTTCACCTACGACAATCGTTTCTTATTTTTGGTACGAGTCTCTTGACCTTGTCGAGGAACTTGAATAAGAGACTTAACGACTCTTGGAGATGGAGGTTTGGTTTTATAAAGACCTCTACTTGGAACACTTACTGACAAATGGTTAAGAGACCACATTTCGGTGTTAGAGGCTTGACCTTTGAATGGGATTTTCAAAATTTGACCAAATTCCTCAAGAGTGAGGGAGAATGACTTATTTTGAATGACGAAGCTAACAACAAATTGACTCTTAGAATTATAGGTAAAAGTGAGTTGACAGTAAAACTCAAGAACAAAGCGAGGTACAATTTGTTCGTTAATGTCTAACAAACAATCAAAGCCGATTGACTCAAACTTAGCACGAATATGACTCATATTTTATATTAATTTGTTCCTAACGGTGAGTGTATTTGAAAATGAAAATTGGTTTTGGTTCAAAATCAGCAATTTTTCGACAAACTCCCCCAATATATGCCAATCCTATGCTAGAGAAGCATATTAGTTATACATTGTATTCTAGTAGTCCTAATTGTATAAAATTGAAAGAAAAATGGAAAATCCCTAATTTCAATTTTTGTGTTCATCATGAACCCTAGACTCAAATTGAAAGAAAATGGATAAAATGACTTACAATTGATGATCTTTAATATATTGTGAATGATTGTAGGTGTTGATTTTATCTTCAATTTGTGTTTTAATGGGTGATTTTGAATTTTTGAGTGGTTATGTTCGTGTTCTTCACTTGTAGAGAGGAAAGGGTATGTTTGGTTTTGTGTTTTGAATTTTTTTGGTTAAGTGTTCATATTTAGTGTCTGCTGATGGCGGTCCCATAACGTCTGACGGTCCCAAATATATTGGGGGGGGCTGCCTATGGTATGGGGGCCGCCCTCAGTAAAGGGTTTTGAATCAGTTTTTGACAAAAATTTTACGAAGAAGAGTGACATCTTAATTTGCATTTCGCGAATTAAAAATGCTTAAAGTACATCGGATGAAGTATTCAAGTTGTCACGACACGGAATGAAACACGGACTAAAATTGAGACAGAAGAAGGAGAGGCGGACTAATATGATTTATGGAATGTGTTCCATTATTCCTAAACAAGACGTAGATAGTTAAACGATTCACATTTAAGGGGTTTAGTGAGAATGTCGGCAATATTGTCGACGGACGGCACTTTTTCGATTGAATAATGTCCTATTCTGGACATTATCACAAAGAACGTGGTGACGAATTTTTTGAGTGTTTGGTACGAAATGTTGGGCACCAACGGTTTTTGCTAAGTCAATCGGCGCCCTTTATTATCACACATGAGGGAACGTCGTCGAGTCGTACGTCGTAGTCATGAAGCTATTCTTCCTTAGTGCTTGTTGACATGCCTTTCTGGCGCTTACGTATTCGGCTTTGGTAGTGAATATAGCAAGAGCGGTTTGTTTCTTCTGAACCAAGAATGTCAAGCAACTCCCAACGAAACGTACAAATACCGCTAGTGCTCTTTCAGTCCACATAATCTCCCGCATGATCAGAGTCGGCATATATACTTCGGTTTCTATGCCGGTCCCCTTAGAATACCATAATCCTAAGTGCGTAGTGCCCTTTAATTATCATAGATACGCATTTTATTTTTTTTTTTTATTAAAACCGCTTTAAGAAGAAGGTTTTGGGAGTCCTCTTGGAAGCGGGCACAAAGAGCAGACACTAAACATTGATATCGGGCCTACTATGTGCCGTTAGGTATAATAAAGCCTACTTATCCTGCCCTCGATACTTGGTACTATGCTACCGAATCACATCTCTTTATCTATCGTGAGTTTAGTTAATCTTAGGACATGGGGGTTTTCATTGGTTTATATCTTCTCGAGCCAAATTTCCCCTTAAAAGCCATTACTTTATATACTTAGATTGATTAAAGAAAATACCATCTTCCATTTGTTTTATTTGTAATCCAAGGAAGAAGTTAAGTTCACCCATCCTGCTTATCAAGAACAATTCATGCATGATTTTGGCAAATTCATCACACATGTCTTGACAAGTCGAACCAAATATAATGTCATCGACATATATTTGAACAATGATGAGATTTGAACTTTTCTTCTTAGTAAAAAGAGTGTTATCTACCATTCCCATTTTATATTCATGTTTAATAAGGAAATATTTTAATCTATCATACCAAGCTTTGGGTGCTTGTTTAAGACCATATAAAGCTTTATTTAATTTATAAACATGATCCGGTTTTTCAAAATCAATGAATCCCGGAGGTTGTGCTACGTATACCTCCTCATTGATAAAACCGTTCAGGAATGCACTTTTTACATACTAATAGACTCAAGTCTAGCAACTGGAGCATAAGTTTCATCATAATTGATGCCCTCTTGGTGATTATAGCCTTGAGCAACTAACCTAGTCTTATTTCGAGAAACAACACCGTTCTTGTCTAACTTATTTCTAAATACCCACTTAGTTCCTATGATTGTCATATTCCTAGGTTGTGGAACTAACTCCCAAATGTCGTTAGCAATGAATTGATTTAATTCTTCTTGCATAGCGACTATCCAACTATCATCCGTTAAGGCTTCATTTACATTCTTTGGTTCTATAGTTGGTATAAAACAAAAGAAGTTACTTTGCTTTTGGGCTTGCGATCTAATGGTTATTTGGTTAAGGTTTCTGATAAGTGCTTAATTACACATATCTTTTACCTCTAAAAACGAGCTTAAATGACCAAAAACAGACAAAAACTGCCAAATATATGTTTGTTTTGCATTTGTATTGTGCAGGAAGTGGATATCAACAAAAAGACAGAAAACCAAGCCAAAATGACAAAACTGAGCATGGAATGGAAAAGACTGTGCAAAATCAAGGCCAAAGTCCAAAAATGCCAAAGTCAGAGTCAATACTGAAGAATACTATTGAATGCAATCTTTACCCATCTGATGGGCCGGGAAAGCCCAATAGTATATTTATGAAGACTGTGAAGACCAAATGGGCCCTCAATCAATTACAACAGCCCATTTGTGTGCAATTGACAAAGACTGTGAAGACTTTGAAGGCCCAATCCTAGCCCAGTTACAGCCATTGTACACACAAAACCCACTTCATAACCTTATTGGGCTTGAAAAAGCCCAATAACCCAACACAAACCCAAGCCCAACAAAAGCCCAAAATCCTTTTTTATAAAACATAAGGACCAAAAATGTAAATTTTAAAACTTTGTTTTATAATTAAAAATGAAAAATATAAAGAAAAGGGGCCAAAAATGCCAAGTTTGAAAGTTGTTTTTATAAAGAAAAATAGGAAATATAAATCACACATGGCTAGTTTTGCAATTGCTTAATCTTTCTTTTTTTTCTTTTATTAATAAACGAGCAGACTAATGTTGCAATTTACCTAAAGTCCCTTTTATCTCTTTTTAGTTATAAAACACAAGGACCATTATTGTCAATATCCAAACTTAGTTATAACTAAAAAAGGGCTGAAATAGAATGAAAAGAGAAGAAAAGTTGGGGGCTAAAGTTGCATCATCTCCAAACATATCTTTTAAACCTGCTAACAAGAACTGTACCTCCACGTACCCCGCCCAAAACTCAAACCCCCATTTCCCACGGTTTTATGGCCAAACCACCTCTCCAGTACACCACTCACAGCTCACCCACACCTTTCCCCACAACCTATTGCCCCTATAACCCCCTCCCCTAACAAACACAGTCAACCCGAAGCCACCCCTTCAATGGCTAAGAATGCTCCAAAATCCTAAAGGCGAATGGATGCTAGGATTGCCTTGGAGTCAATTGCACACTCACGATCCAGCTTATCCCAAGTCCAAGTGAATGTCTTTTGCCTCTATAAAAGAAGATAGACAAGCCAAAAACGACACAGGCCACTTTTTTAAATGTTTTTTAGTGTAATTAAATGTTAAAAGTCTTTTATTAAGGCATTAGTTTGTGATTCAGCTTATTTAAAACCATATGTTGAATTTTCTGTTTTTAATAAAAAGATTAATTGTGTTCTGAATTTGCTACTGTTGAAATCTTAAATCTCTTATAAAGCCCTTTTAATCTCTTTAAAACTGTTTAAAAAAGGTATTTAAGCTATTAAGCATTTATTGTAACACCCTTATTCAGCCTTCATTTCATTTAAAAAGATAAAAACCCAAGTTTTATATATTTAAGGGGGTGTTTGGTTTAGACCCAAAATGGGTCATAATGGTGTTGTTGTGGGTCAAGTGCACTCAGCCAACTTTGGCTGAGTGTGTGGGGTTTATTAAGTCACTTAAATCACCAATTTTAGTTTGAAAATAAGTTTTTAGGGTTCTTTTATAATTCTGTCAAATTTGAATAAGCAAAAATGAGCTTAAGTGCTCAAGCTGCTTAAGCAGCTTAAGCACTTTGTTTTTGTGTTTGTTGTGTTGTTTCTAGCCAACTTACAAGTCCTTGTTCTGTCCCTTTGGTAAGACCAAGTCACCAAGTGTGTATGTATGCATTTGTGTTTTTGAAAATAGCCATTTTTAAGCCCCAAAATCAGCAGCTTATTGAGCTTTTTAGCCTTTAAGCTTATGAGCTTAAGCTCATTTCCATCCCTTTTAAATCTGTTTTCATTTGGTTTTAAGTAAAAAGCTCATATGAGCTTATTTTCATAAGCAAAAAAAGCCCCTTGGCCACTGTTTTTACCCTCCCCTGGTGCTGAGCACCATTTTAAGCCCCATTTTTCTAGCTTATTTTAAACATAACCATAGGATCTTATTGTTTCTTATTATAGCTTATAGGTAGTGCTATTAGGTTTAGCAGCTTAGTTTAATTAGAAAGCTTATTTAAATAGCTTAATAGTAGCTTAAAAGTAGCCTATTTCTGTTTTTTTGTTAAAACTGTTTAGATAGCTTATTAATTTCCAGCTTATTTTAGGGCTTAATTTAGAATACTTTAGCTTATTTAGGACTCCCCTAGCCTATTTATCTGTTCCCCATAAGTTATAGCTTATTTAGTTGGCTTAAATCCCCAAAACAAAGAAAAATAAGCAAATAAGCTCATTAAGTCTGCTGTCATAAACAGCTTAATTTTCTGGCTTATTTAGTTAATTTCAGCACTTAGTGCTTTTAGGAAAAATGTTGCCATTAAGCCCCTGAACAAGTTTGCTGTTTTGAGTTTTGTCTAATAAGCACTTTGGACCACTTTGATAATCGGGGTCATTCTCAGGGACCATTTGTGTAATTTTGAAGTTTCTAGTTAACATAGTTAGTCCCTGTGGTTAGTTAGCCTGTTACCCCGTTAGTCCTTTCAGTCCTTTCATTGTTAGTCCCTTAGGTTAACTTTAGTTAGTTTTATTTAATTTAATTAATTAAATTAGGTTTAATTTTAATTAGTTTAATTACTTTAATTATAAACAGTAAAATTTGGGCATTTTTATATTTTTAGAATTGTTAACTTTTTCTTTATTTTATTTTATTTTTTCAGAATTTTTATAACTTTTATTTTTTGTCTTTTTCTATTTACTTAGTTTTAATTAGTATTTAATCTTTAAAAATTCATAAAAAATCCAAAAATTAATAAAAAAATATTTTTCTTTTTTATAAAATTTTCTTTTGTCATTTAGTGTCTAGGAAAAATATAAAATTTAGTGTAGGCTTAATTTTTCTTAAATTTCAGTTTTAGACCCGTTTTACCGGGTGCGTTTAAACAGATTCTTTTCGTTTTACATTCAAACGACCTCCGTTTTAGTTCTAGTTTTCTTTATTTTTCAAATTAAGTTAATTAGAATTTAATTTTGATTTTTAATTTAATTTAGCATTTATTTTTCTTAATTTTTAATATTTAGATTCCCCGATACCTGATTCTGTTCCCCGTATTTAATTTAGATTTAATTTTAGGATTTCCCTATAACTAATTTTGTTTCCCGTAGTTTTTAAGATCCCCATTTCCTATATACACATTTCCCGTTAGATAAATTAAGGTTTTTTTAATTAATTTTAGTTTAATAATTATATCAGTTTTTCCGAGCATTCGATTTCCATCAAACCAAGATAAATTTATCAATTGTCAATTGCAGCCTCGTTGGGACATACGACCCGGGAATATCTCTTCCGGAATCTTTTTATCATTGATTCTTATATATTTTATCTCTTTGTGTAACTTTTGACCTTTTCCCTTGGTTAAGGGCATTTGGTTGAGATTTGCATTTGAGTTATTTTAAGTGTATACTATCAGCGAATCAATTTTTGGCGCCGTTGCCGGGGAGGCATTTGCTACGATTTCTATCCGACTTTGATCTGAACTTGTCTTATTATTAATATATCATATTAAAAAACACAAAAATATTTTTCTTTTCTTTTTATTAGTACATATCATATAAAAAAATTAAAAAAACCAAAAAAAAAAAAAAAAATAAAAAATAAAAAAAATTGTCCATAAAAATTAAAAATCACTAATTGGTAAAATACCAAAATATAATATTCTCCACTGAGGTATTATCATAATAAGTTCCGGTGAACTACTGAGTTCCCAATCGAACCAAAGATTTAAAACTTGCCTTCTGTGTCACTTACGATATACGGCTCACCTTCATTCGATGACAAACTATAAAAACAGTGAGTTTAAGGAGGGTTGTTTCCTAGGAACAACGACCGAAAGGAGAAATAAGTCTTCGTCGGCTATTCCACTACTCCTAATGCCGCGTCACCTGTGCGTTTTTCATCTGAAGCTAACCGTGAAGTAAGATTGATTATTTGGCTTAAGTTGTCTATCTCTTGTCCGTTTAAAATAGACTGTGAATATATTTTAAATCCAAAAATCCAAAAAAATTAGTGTAACTTTTTTATTTATTTATTTCCATTTTGTGCATGCGCACTCGATCTCAGTCTCGTGAGCAGCGACCTCCTCCACCAGAAGGACCGCCAGTTGTTATCGAACCTCTTCGTATAGAATACCCCATTTCAGGAAGTTCCTATCGATAAGAGCCAATGGGCAACACTCGAACTATGCTCAATTGCTCCAATCAACCCACCGAGGGGTAACGAGGACGCAATCCGTATTCCTGAAATTGTGGGCAAACAATTTCGTGCTGAAGCAATGGGTATAATCACTCTTGTCCAGTAACAAACAGTCTTCGTTCATGACAAAGAAGACCCGCATGCTCCTATCCGTTACTTCAAAACAAGATCACCTCCACAAAGAGGACCCCCAATGATCCAATTGCTACGATTAAGCTTATCTTTTTCCATTCTCTATCGAGGAGCCGCCCGAACATGGCTAGAAAAAGAACCCCCTCGATCCATTCAAACTGTGGGACGATCTTGTATCCAAATTCAGCACTCAGTTCTTCCCATCCTTCTAAGACGACGAATCTTTCCGCAATGAGATCACCTAGATTGTCAGTAAAGGTTCTATGAATCGTTTATGGAGGCTTGGGAATCTTTCAATGATCTTACTTTAGCGCATTGTCCTCACCACATGGATCCAGAATGCATCAACATGCACATTCTATAATGCTTCTGAACATTAATGATGAAGATTCATTGAACTCCGCAGCAGGTGATAACTTTTTGGACCAAATGCCTCCGCGAAATTTTAAAATCTCGAGAAGCAAGTCCAAGATTCGATCAAACACGAGCTAAGGCAGTTGTTAGCCAATTAATACGTGAACTCTTCCACCCAAGCTGTTTCATCTGATGTTGCTGAACTAAAGGATATTGTCCGAGCATTGCTCTTAGACAAGAAGAACCAAGCTTCTGCTCCAGCTCCAGCTCCTGCACCTGTCAAAGCAGTTGAGCTAAGTTGTGTTACTTGCGGTGGTGCCCATTCTCACCAAAACTGTCCATGACACTCATGCAACGTTTATTCGTGGACAAACATTTCTGAGTATGTGTCACAAGCGCCTGGGCAAGCTAATTACAACCAAGTAAGCTCTAATTTCCAGACCTCACAAATGGTTGCAAATCATATTAGACCTCCAGGTTTTCCACCCGTTCAAACTCTCAAGCTAATAATCTGAACAATTTCATCGGGGAATAACTTTAACCAAAACCAAAAAAAATAAAAAAAAACCCCCGGGAGAGCAATTTCAACCAAAACAGAGGTGGAAATTTAATCAGATCCAATTTCAGTCAGAATCAACTTCATAGACCCCCAAGGGGGGTGGGGGGGGGGTTAATCAGTCTCCAGCATATCAAGCCCCCGTTCCTCAGACACACAGTGTCACCAAGAACGATTTTGACAACTACGTCAAGGCTAATGATGCTATCATGAGAAACATGCAAAATAACCTCCAAAACCAGGGTCAGAACATGCAAATTGAAACAAACAAATTGAACAATCAAAGTGAACTGCTGAACAATCAAATGGCAAATCTGACTGATATGTTGGCTAAGTTTGTAACTGCCAATACCGCTTCTACTTCAGGGTCAGGGACACTCCCTGGTAACACAGTTACTAACCCTAGAGAAGACTTAAAGGTACTCACTACCCGAGAGCGTGTATGCATATCAAGGACCTCCAATTCCTCTTCTTCGTAGTGAAGCCAATACCCGAGTGACAAAGAACCAATGCACCCTACTTGCTCACAAAGTAAACCTGCACCCGTCCCAACCTCCGGTAAGGTCCTGAACCAATCACAACTCCAGTTCTTGAGCCCATTGTTGCTCCTGTTGTTGCTCCCGTACCAAACACTAAACCTTCAGTTTCTCTTCCATATCCTTCGAGGCGTGATAATGAAAAGAGCCGTAATCAAGCTAATGAACAAATCGACAAATTCTATGAAATCTTCAAAGAAATGAGTTTCGAGATTAGCTTTACAATGCCTTGTTTGGATCCCAAATTCGCTCGACTCTAAGAACCTTACTTGGAATAAAAGAAAAACATACTGAAGTATGGCTCAACTCCAATGAACCCTGTCTAGCTCGAACTTCGATGAATAACATTGTTCGGCGTCATTACTTGAACAAGTTTACCCAGAAAACTTGGATACGATGATATTAAGACCCCGCAAGTTCCCTGATTCCTATTGTGAATTTCCAGGGATGGAAAGCTAGCATTATCCGATCTCGGTGCTAAGCATTAATCTAATGCCAATTTTCAGTCTGGGAAAAGCGTTCACTTTCCTGATCTTAACTCCAACTATGGCATGACATAGCTACGGAACTTGCGATCGATCAAATTTCTAAACCAATGAATTGAGCAAAAGACATCTCCGTTATAAAGTTGGTGTATTTTCACTGTTGCCAACCGACATTGTGGTTGTAGATTTTTGAGCCAGACCCCCGATTCCCTTAATTCTCGGAGGTGCTTCTTAAAAACGCGGTCGTGCTTTGATGATGTGCACAAGGTTGAATTAATCTTATAATAGGAAGTGAAGCCATCACTTACAATTTGGATCAGAATTCAAAGATACTCGGCCAATTACATCTCACATGACGGCAAACAATATTAGACGCCATCGATATGGCTTGTGAGGAATACTCTCAAAGACGTTCTTACGGTTTTAAACTGATATATCTGGAGTGGAATTCCTCTCCGTATTATGATCCAATTGTTGCTACTTCTTCTCCTAACCCGAACTCCATTTGGGGATAGGAGATTTCTTGCTTCTCGAAGAAGCCGACTCCTTCCTTGGTCCTAGCACATGATCCGATTGTCCAGTCATAAATCCATTCTACTATGATCCTGAGTGGGGGACATTCTTATTCTAGAAAAGCCATCCTGAATAGTGAACCACCACTTCCCCCTCCAAGTCAAGGAACTTATCACCCAAAGTCCGAACTGAGCTTAAGGTCTGTGAAACCTAATACAGCCAATTCTTCGTTGATGAACCTACTGTGTTGAACTCAAGGAACTGCCTCCCCTTCCGAGTATGCATTTTTTTTTGGAGGATGACACAAGTTGCCCGTCATTATGTGCTAAAGAGTTGTATGTTGAGTGAAAAATCCGCTCTCGAAAGGCTAAAGTCCCAACAAGCGAGCCTCCTTGAGAAACTTTCTGACATTCAGGGTAGCAACCCGGAATGTTGTGACCACACAAGATTCTTATGGAAAAGACTAAGCACGCAGCGATCCCACATCAAAGAAGAGTAAATCCAAAAATCCACGATGTTATTAAAAAGGAAGTTGAAAAAACTTCTCGACGAGCTGGAATGATGTACCCTATCTCCGACTGTCCCAATATAAGGTTAGTCCCATACATTTTGTACCAAAAAGGGAGGAATGACTGTGGTAGTGAACAGGAAAAAGAGTTTGATCCCAACTCGTTTGAGTTACCCGGATGGCGGGTATGATTGACAATCGTAAGTTTAATGAAGCCACCCGCAAAGACCACTTCCCTCTACCGTTTCATGACCCAAATGCTTGAGAGATTAGGCGGGGAATGAATACTACTGTTATTCCTCGATGTTTTTCTCCGGTTATTTCCAAATCCCCATTAGACCCCCCAGTGATCAAGAAAAGACTACTTTTAACTTGCCCCATAAACGGAACGTTTGCCCCTACATCCCATGCCGTTCATTATGGCAATGCTCAAGGCACGTTTTCAACGATGTATGTTAGCAATCTTTCATGCAATGGTATTGAGAAGAACGAATGGAAGCTTTATGGAACGACTTCTTCGATCCTTTAGGGAATTCTTTTCCATAACTGCTCTCCCTTTAGACCACACTCTTTCAAAGGTGTGAAGACACCACTTAATCTTAACTGGGAGAAAGAGCCATTTTATGGTCAAAAGAGGGCATTGTCCTCAGGCATGGAAGATTTCTAAGAAAAGGGATGAGGTTGACAAAGCCTAAAATCGATGTCATTGCAAATTACCCTCATCCCACCACCGAGTCAAAGAATTAGGAATTTTCGTCGGTCATTGCTGGTTTTTACCATGGCGGTTCATTCAGATTTCTCAAAGATATCCCAGACCCAATGTCGACCCATCTCTTGAGAAGATACCCATTCATCTTTTACGATGACTGCATCGGAAGCTTGTCCAAACATTGAAAGATAGACTTACGGAACTCCAAAATTCTTGAATGCTCCAAACTGAGACCTTCCCCTTCTGAGCTTATGTTTGCGATGCAAGCGACTTCGCATAGGTGCATTTGGGCAACGTCAAGAGAAATCATTTTCGCCCTATCCACTAATGCTAGTTAAGAGCTTGAATTGAAGCACAAACGAACTACACTACGACTGAAATAGAAATTACTTGCCAAAGTGTATGCTTCGAGACATTTTCAGGTCTTACCTCATCATGAACAAAAGCATAGTGCATACGGACCATTCCGCCCTTAAGTATCTCTTTGCAAAAAAGGATGCCAAGGCGAGATTGCTCCGATGGGTTCTCCTCCTCCAAGAATTTGACTTCAAAGTTATTGATACTAAAGGAGCCGAGAACCTCGCAGCCGATCATCTGTCCAGATTGGAAAACCCGTATGAAAACGTCAATGATCCTAAAGAGATAAATGAAAGTTTTCCTCTTGAGACGTTAAATATGGTGACCTTTCGTGGAGATTCTAGAACCCCGTGGTTTGCCGACTTTGCAAATTACCACGCGGGTGGATTCATTGTGAAGGGCATGTCGACCCAGCAGAAAAACAAAGTTTTTCAAAGATGTTAAACACTATTTCTGGGACGACCCCTTCTTGTTTAAAATATGTGCGGATCAAGTGATCAGGCGATGTGTGCACGGCAATGAAGCTCTTGAGATTCTCTCAGCTTGCCACAATGGACCCACCGGGGGACATCATGGTGCAAACCTCACAGCCAAAAAGATATCTTTGACTCCTTCTTCTGGCCCACCATCTATAAAGATGCCCAACGAGTTTGTCAAGAACGTGACCTCTTAGCCAACGTCAGAGGAAAAACTCACAACGTGATGAGAAGCCTCAAAACACCATCCAAGTTTGTGGAAAACTTTGACATGTGGGGCCTCGAACTTTAATGGCCCGTTCCCCGTCTTCACGAGGAACAAGTAATATTCTCAGTTGGCAGTCGACTATTTGTCAAAATGGGTTTAGAAGGCAAAAGCGCTCCCCACCAATGATAGCCCGACCGAGATATTTTGCAAATTTCTTAAATCCTCTCGTTCGCCATATTTGGTGCTCCCCGTCAAATCAAATGATCGCGAAGAACCCATTCTGGAAGGACCAATAGTTTACAAAGAGGTCATGCAGAAATATGGAGTTTACTAACACGTCTCTCATCCACCGCTTATCACACTCAAAAACAAGTGTGGCAAGTGGAAGTCCAAAACGTTGCTGAAAAGAATCCTTGAAAGGACCATATAGGTTGAAAACCGTGCCTCCTGGTCGGAAACAAACAAGATTGATGCACAATGGGCCTTCCGCACAGCTTACAAAACAACCATCTAGGTGTACTGACTCCTTACAAGCTTGTTATGGAAGGCATGCCACTTCCGATCGAGCTTGAGACATCAAATACCTACTGGGTCTTTTAAATCAAAGCAAACTTCGATCCTGTAATTACGGGAGATCACCGAGTAAGTTCAACTCAATGAACTTATGAACTTGCGTGATCAGGCTATGAGAACTCTTTGATCTATAAGGCCAAAACAAAGAGGCTCCATGACTCCAAGATCAAAAACCGATTTCCAACATCGTGATCGAGTAATTTGTTATTTTATCTTGGGCTCCTCTTTAATTCCAGATAAGATGATTTTCTCGGGCAAACTAAAATCCCGTTGTAATGGCCCTTTCACCATCACTAAAGTATTTCCGACGGCACTGTTGAGCTTTCTCAAGCCAACGGACCAAATTTCAAAGTGAATGGTCAAACGCGTCAAGCACAACCTTTGGAGCGAAACGTACCACCACTTGGAAGTTCCAGATCGCCAAACTTTCCCCAAGGATCATAAACCTTGTAGGTAAAGCATCGTGACCTCAAACAACGCTTCGTGAGGCACCCCATGCTTACCGTCAGTATAAATACATGTTTTTGTTGTTATTGTGTAAGATAGCTTGTCTTTTCCATTACCACGGTTTCCATGTTGTTGTTGTTTATTGTCCAGATTGCCCGGATTGAGAAGACTCTCAGTTTTGTCCATTGCATCAAGAGTTTCAACATCCTCAAGCTTCATTTTGGGAATCCGTATCCTAATCATTAATCGACTAACGTTTTAACTTTTGGCATACCTCATAAACGGCCTTAAGGATTAATGTAATACCCTCCAAACATCGAGAGGGACGATGTTTATTCTAAGTTTGGAGGGGTATCTTCGATTTGATTGTTTCTTCTTGCAGCATTATTACCACGTAATACCCGATTTTTGTTGCCACAAAATTGCAAAAAAATGAAAATTAAAAATTTTTCAAAAAATAAAATGAAAGTGTTCTCTGTCACAGTTTTGCTTCTCTTTTTGGTAGAATAAAGAATAATTTTTGACTTGATACGGAAGCGTAGTTGAGCCCTAGCTAGTTCCCTTTAGGCCGAGCTTTCACGAATCTATTTCTTTGAATTTTAATAATGTGCAGAACGAGAAATGATAGAGTTAAAATATAAGTTTATGTGGCCAGCAAGATTCTTCTAAAAAATTATACAAGTAACTTATGGTTTTCTCTCCCGTGAATTTCTAATCCACCTAATCATACGTACTCAATTTAATTCAACTAAGTCAATCGATGTTTTCAGAAAAAGCTTCAAATTTGAACTTGAGTTTTTTAAAACGAGAATGATTTTGTAGTGATTAAAAGATAAATGCCAAAGAAGCATGAATGAAATGGAATGGGCAAAAGTTCATGAATATTGAAATTTTGCCAATGAAGCATGCATGTTGATATAAAGGAGCAAGTAAAGATTGTCTGAATATCCCACTCCGTTAAACCACCGAGGTGGGTGGTTCAATACAAACGTCTTTACTTCTCGGGATTTGGTGTGTCGTATATCTCACTTGGAGAAGAAAGGTCTAGGTCGAGGGTTCAACTAAGTACAAACCAACCATAAGCCATTTAGGAATAAGGTGTATGATGTGATTTTCCCACTACCTAAGCAACGTGGGTGGGTTTATCAAACTAAGACACCCGGTCGGTGGTTGTGAGATATCCTGCTCCGTTAACCACGAGGTAGGGGTTCAACCAAGCAACTGCAATCCTACGCTTTGAAAGAACTTATGATTAAGAATGTTAATATGTTGCAAAAAGTTCTAAAGTTTAAATCTCTAAATCAAGTTACAAGTCTTAATAAGTTTGTTATGCTTTGAGTCAAGATTCATTTTGAATTTATGACACTTGAAAATAAGTTGGTCTAATTTAAAATAAAATAGTACACCAGCATTCAATCGTATATCCCATGTTGTGAGTATGAAAATTTCACCAAGTCAAAAGTATGAGGGTCTTAACATATAAACATATAACGACAAATAGATCTTGTTTCATTATCTTAAGACTTGGAACTAGTGAAAAAATCGAGGACGATGCATTTATCCTCAGGACATCCGAGATCACTCTATACTCTACGGCGCTTCTCATTCTATGATCCCAAGTTATTTAATAAATAAGAAAGTCAACTTATTAACAAATGAAAAAAATCCAAAAATATTAGTTGTAGTTAGTGTAAATTCAGAAAATGTGAAAACAGGGCTTACGTGTTTAGACTTCATTCCATTGCGTGAGGACACACAATACTTAGTTTGGAGGGATTTGATAAGTGCTTAATTACACATATCTTTTACCTCTAAAAACGAGCTTAAATGACCAAAAACAGACAAAAACTGCCAAATATATGTTTGTTTTGCATTTGTATTGTGCAGGAAGTGGATATCAACAAAAAGACAGAAAACCAAGCCAAAATGACAAAACTGAGCATGGAATGGAAAACTGTTCGCAAAATCAAGGCCAAAGTCACAAAAATCCAAAGTCAGAATCAATACAAAAGGAATTCAGCAGTCCCAAACGGAGCCGAACTCGAAAATACTATTGAATGCAATCTTAACCCATCTGATGGGCCGGGAAAGCCCAATAGTATAATTACAAAGACTGTGAAGACCAACATAACCTTATTGGGCTTGAAAAAGCCCAATAACCAAGCCTGTACCTTATTGGGCCCAAACCCAAACCCAGTGGGCCCAATACAAGCCCAAGCCCAACAAAAGCCCAATACACCTTTTTTATAAAACTCAAGGACCAAAAATGTAAATTTTAAAACTTTGTTTTATAATTAAAAATGAAAAAAATAAAGAGAGGGGCCAAATCTGCCAATTCCAAAAGTTGTTTTATTTAGAAAAAGAGCTAAAAAGAAACAAGGACTAAATCGGCCAAATGGCAATACTTTTTCCCCTTTTAAATATCAAGGGGCAGTTTTGCAAATTCATAAACTTCTTTATTTCTCTTTTGTTATAAAACCCCAAGGACCAATTTTGCAATTGTCTCAAACTCTTTTATTTCTTTTCTCTATTAAAACAGAGGGGCTTGTTGTGTATATTTGTAAACTTATTTATAACTGAATTTGGGCCTTAAAACGAAATGAAAAGAGAGAGAAACTTGGAGGGCCATTGTTGCATCTTTCCCATTCTTCTCTTTTAAACCAAACGAACAACCCTGCAACCCAACCCACTTGGCGCCAAAACCCAAACCACCTCTCCCCCTGTTTTCTTGCAATACCACTCTCCCACATACCTTTCCAGCTCACCCCTACTCATTCCCACCTTACCCTGCCCCTATAACTCTCTCCCCAACACAAACACTCAACCCCGAGCTACCCATCAATGGTGAGATGAAGACAAGAGCCAATCCAATGGCTAGGATTGCTGGGATTGCTTCCTACAAACACAGCTAGCACAAACCAACCCCGAAGTCCCCATCCATGGCTGAGATTAAAGAGAAGCAAATAAAGGGTTAGGATTGATTGGAGGGACATCCTACTCCACAGCAAACACTTCCCAAGTCAAAAAGAAGAAAAAGAGCTTGTATAAAAGCTAGAAGAACAAGCCGAAGTGAAACACACCCTGTTTTTACTTTAGTTTTAATTTTTATTAAGTCTTTCTTTGTATTATTGTAATTCAGTCCTATTTAAAAGTTTATGTTGTAAGTTCTTGGAGTTTAAATGAAAAATTAAGAGTTTTTATTTGAAAAGTTGCAAGTAACCATTGTCGAAATTTAAAGCTTTATTTAAGCTCTCTAAAATCTGTTTATCTATTATAAAAATGTGTTAAAGTTGTTAAACACCACTAGTAATCACATTTATTAGCTTTTACTTCATTTAAAATGGTAAAAACCCGAATTTTATATATTTAAGGGAGTGTTTGGTTTTATACTGAAAATGGGTCAAAAGGGAATTTCAATGGGTCATACACACCCAGCCACTTTTGGCTGAGTGTGTAGGCTGTATTAAGTCACTTAATTCACTAATTTTAGTTTGAAAATAAGTTTTTAGGTTTATTGTAGATTCTGTCAAATTTTCAAAAAGCCAACTTGAGCTTAAAGGCTTAAGCTGCTTATGCAGCTTAAGCACACCTAGTTGTGTGCTTGTTGTGTTGTTTCTAGCCTCTTTAACCAACCCCTTATTCTGTCCCTTTTGTTTTGACCAAGTAGGAGTCAAAGTATTCATGCATAATTTTTTGAAAACTGCCCACTTGTAGCCCAAATATCAGCAGCTTATATTAAGCCCTAAGCTCTCAAGTTTTGGAAATAAGCTCAATAATATGCCTTGTAAATCTGTTTGTGCTTTGTTTTGGCTAAAAAGCTCATGAGAGCTTATTTTCATAAGCTAAAAAAGCCCTTTAAGCCACTGCAATAATCTCCCCTGGTGCTAGACACCATTTGCAGCCCCCTTTTTATAGCTTATTTTGTATTAAGCTTTAGGATATTTTTGCTTTTATTTGTAGCTTAATAGTAGTTCTTTAATTCCCCAAACTTTTGTAGCTTAACTCCCCTTCTAGCTTAGCTTATTCTAGGCTTAAAGTAGCCATTTTTCTGTTTTCTTATAAAAATGTCAAACTAGCTTAATTAATTTCTAGCTTATTTTAGGGCTTATTTAGGAACCCCAGCTTATCATTAGGTCCCCTTAGGCCTAATAGCTTATTTCATTAGTTTCCAACTTATCTTGTGAGCTTAAACTCAGAAAAGAAAAGAAAAATAAGCCCATAAGCTTATTTAGTTGCTGTCAGCCCATAAGCTAACATTTCTAGCTTATTTAGTCCACTACAGCTTATGTGCCTTTTATGAAAATTGTTCCCCTCAAGCCCCTTAACAAGTTTTCTTTTATAGCTTTTTGATAATAAGCACTTTGGACCCACTTTGTAATCGGGGTTCTCTTTCAGGGACTGTTTGTGTAAATTCATCTTTTAAAGTTACAACTGTTACTCCCCCTTGTCAGTTTGCTGTTACCCCGTTTGTCCTTTCAGTCCTTTTCACTGTTAGTCCCAAAGTTAACTTTAGTTAGTTTATTTAATTTAATTAATTTAAATTAGGTTTAATATTAATTAGTTTAATTACTTTTAATTAAAACAGTAAAATTTGGGCATTTTTATATTTTTAGAATTGTTAACTTTTTCTTTATTTAATTTTATTTTTTCAGAATTTTTATAACTTTTATTTTTTGTCTTTTTCTATTTTCTTAGTTTTAATTAGTTTTTAATCTTTAAAAATTCATAAAAAATCCAAAAATTAATAAAAAAATATTTTTCTTTTTTATAAAATTTTCTTTTGTCATTTAGTGTCTAGGAAAAATATAAAAATTAGTGTAGGCTTAATTTTTCTTAAATTTCAGTTTTAGACCCGTTTTATTAGACCCGTTTTTAACCGGGTGCGTTTTAATATACCTTTCATTTCGTTAGCATTCAACGACTCAGTTTTAGTACTAGTTTCCTTATTTTTTCAAGTTAAGTTAAGTAGAAATATTAATTTGATTTTTAATTTAATTTAGCATTTATTTTTCTTAATTTTTAATATTTAGGTTTCCCGTACTTTATACTGTTCCCCGTATTTAATTAGATTTAATTTAGGATTTCCTTATAAACTAATTTTGTTTCCGTATTTTTTAAGATCTCCATTTCCTAGATTTGTTGCCCGTTAGATTAAATTAGATTATTATTTAATTAATTTTAGTTGTAATTATATCAGTGTTCATATCATATATTCTCAATCGGTCAATTTCTCTTCAAACCAGGATAATTCTCAATTGCAGCCTCGTTGGGACTTACGACCCGGGAATATCTCTTCCGGAATCTTTTTATCATTGATTCTCATGTATACTATTTGACGAATCAGTGGTTGACATGACGATGCATGTGTTCTACTGAGTATGGGACGAGTGTTCCAAACTCGCCTTTGGAATCTGGGAGTGAAAACTGCCAGGTGAGATCAACATAGAGTTCAAGATAATTAATGAGTACTTGGTTAGAGTAAATAAGGTAAAGATCTCTATGAACGAATCAGTATAGCGATCATCATATCAATCTTCCTATTACAAGTCCCGCCCATACAAGACTTGCAATACTTAGATTCATACATAATCCCATGTAAACAGAACTGTGACGGGCTTTGTTAACATAGCAATTATCATATCAATCCTCATATTACAAGTCCCGCCCATACAAGACTTGTAATACTTAGATTCATACATAATTCCATGTAAACAAAATTATGACGGTCTTCGTGTAATACCATATAGTATAAAGCTATGAAGAAAATTAATATCCTTAGAGACCATTGTTTAACTTACAATGTCTGAGAACGAAATGAGACCATTGTGCAACTCACAATGTCTAAGAAGTAAAATGAGACCATTGTATAACTCACAATGTCTGACGAGTAGAATGAGACCATTGTGCAACCCACAATGTCTTAAAAATATTCTGGTATTTATATAATAACTCTTATATAAATAAGCGTACGATATACGCGAAGGGAATGCAAGCATATATATATTATATATATGTATGTCACGTAAGCACTTAATGCAACACGTAATGTAAGCACATAAGCAAGTAGTGTGTATGCACTTTGAAAATGTTTGTTGTGATGCAATATTTGTGAAAACGGTTATAGTCTAGGGTAAAATATGCAACCTAGTTCTCTATAACCATTGCTCTGATACCAATCTGTAACACCCCCAAAAATCATATACAACGCAGCGGAATACCACATGGGGTGCTACTTCATAATACACAGCAATAGATACAAGAGAACGACCTCTAGGTGTCGTTTGAAAATTTACATTGTTGATTTAATCAAAATCTGTATTTAATATAACATTTGTCCCATAATTGCATCACCATGAAAAACTTGAATGTAAAGACTCCAATGCACATCAAATAATCCAAGCATCTAATTCACCTGAGAAAAACATGCTTAAAAGTGTCAACATTAAAGTTGGTGAGTTCATAGATTAGTTTAAATATAAATGTAATCCACTGTATATCACAGTACTATGTAAAAATCCCAAAGATTTATAAAGAATGCATGACACATTTTATGTCATCAAAATTGAGTCACTGTATAAATTCTGTGACATTTCCCGCACTATACGAATTTCCGTGCCTGCACTATATAAACTTCGTGCCATGTTGGGGAGGCCCAAACCTGCACTTATCACAAAATTTCCATTACTTTCCCTATGTGGCTCTTGACACTGAAGCTCGACCGATATGAGTCACTATATAAAATTTCGTGAACATTGCCCGCACTATATAAAATTCCGTGCCGCAGACTATATAAAATAGCAGTGCCACCCGCACTATGTAGATTTCGTGCCCGCACTATGTAAATTTCGTGCCATCTCTCCCACAGATGATCAATCTCAAATAGATCTACTAATAACACTCACGCTCGCATAATGTAATTCACAACTACATCTATGCAATTGACAGTTCATGATACTGGGCATATAGGATTCAAAGTACTTAGGCAAACACGTAATCAATATAAAATATACACTTGCGTCCATTTATAAAACCAAAGCATTGTATTCATAAACAGCGTTAAGTACTTAAATCCATAAGTAGAAAGAGTGTGATATCAATCACGTAATTGAGTTTGTAATGAGTATGTAAACAATTTCGTAAACATGTATGCAAATGAGTAAGTGACAAGGTATGAAACCAAGTTTGTAATCAACCATGTAATTGTGTTTGTAATGAATTGTAAAATCAAGTATGTAAACCAAATGTGTAGAATAGTATGAGAAAGATATTGTAAACGAATATGTAAACAAGTTGTATTGAGCATGTATTCTCCCCCGAGATTTGTAAAGTAAATGTAAAACAAGTGAAAGAGGGGCTATAAACTCACATCGATGATGAAGAACAATTGACAGATGGGCATCTACTATGCCAACTCAAACGGAAGATGAACGGCTCGATCAAGAAGTTGCAGCTTAACTTAACTGCTAAGTCTCACTAGCCTAGGGTAATGCGTTTGGGTTTCCCGATGAATTGTTATGTCAACGCGACACGTTGATAAAAGATTTAGATTTAAAGTTGTAATAGTTTGGTGGTTGGTTAAATAAATAAATTGAAAATTATACCAAATCGTAATATATTATTTCCGTTATATTTACTTTATGAGAAATAACCCTTATACAATTCTTACTGTGGATTGCATAACCAAGACAATCAATCCAAAGATTTCTGAAAAGTATATAATACCTTGCAGGTATTATATGTTAAGTGTGGAAAATTAATTAAACCAATTAGTTTGACATCCTTTTTAATTAATAAAAAGACTTTGAATAAAAGTTGATACGTGTCTTAATGTTATAAATTTAAACAACCGAAGTTGGTAACCGTTTATAACCATTATAAAATATAATATAATAGTTAAAAATAATGTTTCACTCCTTTAACCAGTCTGTCTAAAACATTTCGCCTCAGTTGTAAAAGTATATTTTCCGCTCGTTGTTCCAGTTAATTGTATAATACCATTAATTAAATCTTAAAACAATATCTTAATCCCTTTTAATCGTTTCTCTAAAATAATAAGGTTTTAGTGAATCTGTGAATATAAAAATTATATAACTTTTCGTCCATGACTTTCCCCCGTTTATAACATCGTTTGTTCCATTTTCGCAAAACTAAACGTTTTCCCTTATTCAATATATATCGTAATTATTCATGTTTCCATTATCTCAATTGTTCGCGTTTTCTAGATATAACATATCTATATATCATTATATTTATATTAAACCAATTAATAAATATTATATTTATTTAACCGATTAAAACCCACCAAATAATATTTATCCAGTTTTAATATTTATTAAAACTTAAGTTATTTTTATTTGTCGTTTTGATATATAAACCAAACAAACCCTCGTCGTTTCCTCGTTGATTCGCTAAACCAAACACATCTCTTCGTTGCTAAACCCACAGCCAAACGCACCCTACTGTGGGAACCAGCCAAACGCACCCTAATCTGCTCCCTTATAAACCAAACGCACTCTACGGCTAATTGCCACAACCAAACGCCCCTTGTGGGCTGTCACAAACCAAACGCACCCTAACCGGTGCCAAACCCACAAACAAACACCCCCTTGGCTGTTTCGCAGCAATCCCAAACGCACCCTAATGTGATACTACTAATCCAAACGCACCCCAACAAATGTCAAATCGAGAAACAAACACCCCATTCACGTTTATAAACACCAAACGCACCCTTATTGGGTGTTAAACCCATAAACAAACACGGTCCTCAATGGGGGGCTTTTGCTCATTTTTGCCCCCCTGCCAATTAAACCAACACACCACATGTGGTTTTTGTGTATCATCCAACCACCTCGTATGGTGCCTCGACAACAACAGAAAAGAAGAGGCGCCAAGCCGCTAATACTAGAAAAACCAAACGGATCCTTGTCGGCTTTTCCTTAAACCAAACACCCTCTCGGGCTGTTATACGCGAATCAAACACCCCTTGCGGTATGAAACCCAACCCGAACGCACCCTTGTGGGTTACTGTTATGATGGTGGTGATGCTGATGAAGTCATGGCGATGATGATGATGATGGTGTAGGTGTAGGTGTAGTGGTCGTGGGGTTATGAAGGTGGTGGCGGCAGTGAGGTGGTGGTGATGGAGAGGATGAGTGGCGGCGCGTGGAGTAGGGGATCGGATAGATCCATTGGTGAGGAGTATATTTGGAGTTCGCCGGAAAGGGTCGCCGGAAAAACTTTTCCGACGGTGGTGACTGTGGCCGGCGGTGGGTGGCGGCTGCCGGATATTGTTGGGAGAGAAAGGTGGGAGATGGGAGAGAGTTGTAGTGTGTGTATGTATATAGGAGAAGAATGAAATGAAATAAAATTATAAGTTGTATATATATATATATATATATATATATATATATATATATATATATATATATATATATATAAATTGGAAAGTGGCAAGTTAAAATAGTTCAGGGTAAAAAGTGTAACTTTTTAATATAGTTTTTATAACTATCGGTTCGGGACTCGCTTGAGCGACTTAACGGTCGATTCAGGACACGAAACTTGCGCCATTGTTTTCTAAATCATTTTTCTGATAAAAATAAGTATTCACCCGACAAATTTTCGTAAACGTTTTATAAAATTTATTTAAAACGTTTATTATTTATTTTGTGACTGGGTTAAAAATAAAAGAAATTTTAACTCGGATAATCGCGTTATCAACAACGCTTAAATAAGTAAAATTATTAAATACTTTTATTTAATATTTTTATTAAATAAATAGCGATAATTAAAAATAATAAATTTAATTATTTTTGTGTGTCGGTATCCGTTGTGTGCAGTTTTCAAAACTTTGCGGGGCTGTTTTGGCCCTCTTCTGCTTGTTTTCAACTCTCGGGTAAAACTAAAAAGTTGTCTGAAATATCGTTTTACATCAAATTGCTTTAGGGTCCGAATCATGAAAACATGATTTAGTGGTTCGTTTTTGATAAATCAGCTATGAATTTATATATATCCTTTTTCGTTTTCGAATCAAATAAGTTAAAAATAACTTTCCCATGAGAGATGTCAATATAAATATGATTTATTATTTAAAATATGTTCCGAAAATTTTACTAGTTACGCGGTAATCGTTTTTATGTGACAACAAAGGACCAAATGTCAAAAAGTCAAGTCAGACTCGAAAAATCAAAGATTAAAATAGTCCTTTAAAATTCCAAAAATTCTCGGATGTTACAGAAACGACTATCACGATCAGATATAATCGAGATCGGCATACCATGTCTAGCAACTATCTCCTTCAAATACAATCTAGCCAATCTATCCATCTTATAATCCTCACACATAGGTAGAAAATGAGCAGACTTAGTCAATCGGTCCACAATGACCCATATTGTGTCATGCCCACTACTAGTCCTAGGAAACTTAGTCACAAAATCCATAGCTATTCCTTCCCATTTCCATACAGGGATCTCAGGTTGCTGGAGCAAGCCAGATGGCCTTTGATGTACATCCTTAACCTTCAGACAAGTCAAACACTTACTAACATACTCAGCTATGTCCTTTTTTATTCCAGGCCACCAATACCTATCTCTCAAATCATAATACATCTTATCAGCTCCTGGGTGTACAGAGTACTTTGACTTATGGGCTTCATCCATTATTAGGGTTCTCACCTCACCCTTCAAATGTACCCATATTCGATCCAGGTAGTACAAAGTCCCATCACTTCTCTGTTCTATCATCTCATCCAAACCTTTCTGCAATCCTGCAAACTCATCCACAGCCTCCTTCTGAGCCGCCAGTATCCTATCCTTAATACTCGACTAAAGGGTCATATTCATAGCTCTAACTCTCTTAGGCTTTACTCTTTCCTGCCTACTTAGGGCATCAGCCACCACATTCGCCTTACCAGGGTGGAAGCGAATTTCACAGTCATAATAACTAAACAACTCTATCCAGCGACGCTGTCGCATATTCAACTCTTTCTGACTTAAGATATGCTGAATACTCTTATGATCCGTATAGATGATACCGGGATAGCTCTTCATATAGTGATTAATACATCTAGACCAATAGGATCACGATTAACAACCTGTCTTTGCCTTTAGATTGTGAGCTTAGTTGGACCGGTAGGTGACCCTTGGGATCAACGAGTACGTTCTAATTAATTGGTAAAGATTGGGTTAGTGGACTACTAGTGTATGAATCGCCGTTAAGCAGTAAGTGGGTAAAGTCTCTATGAGCTAGGGTTTAACAAGATCACCATTGCTTTAATCCCTAAGATAGATTATAATCAGCAAATAAGGATGCTTTATGCGGATGCTTTAATTGTGACAGAATTAATGTGTCTAGGTCTTAGGATGAAGTCCCGCCTAAGTCTAAGAATGATATACCACCTCGAGATAAGTAATCATTGCACTGAATAAACAAACCAACTTCTAATCGGATTAATGATGGCTAATACAGTTTTCTATCATAAGGCTTGACCGCTCTTTTATCTTCTGTTAATTTGCTTGCGTGGGTTAAAGTGTCTTGAATTGATTGTAGTAACCACCAAACCCGTGCCAGTCTCTCAGACTGAAACCCCCCTTTTCCTGTTAGAATTAGAATTAGAACTAACATAGGATTAGCATAGGTTTGACTTAGATTAGAATTAACTTAGATTAGTAAACCAAAATATTATTAAATTAGAGATTTAACCTCGCTTCAAGTGTTCGACACCCTACTTACCACGAATCTACCACCGACCGGGTACACTGCCCGTTAAAGTGTTATTTTTGGTTAAGTTGGCAAAATATAAATTTAAAACTTAGACTTTCATAAATAAACACCACACAACGACACATCATAAACCATGCGAGAATTAGGATGCTCCTGAATTTCGTGAATTTTTGAAATTAATGAATTGAAAGCTCAGTTACAAGCGAAAAACACAACAATAAGTAACTTGAAGAAACACATTGAAAATTTAAAAGGAAAAAGTGTGACTGATTGTACTGAATCTGTAAACTATTCTTAAGTGATTGCCCAAGGGATGTTTAAGTTAGACTTGCAACCACTTTCCTCTAAACTTAAGAAAAACAGGGAAGCACATGTAGATTACCTTAAACAGACAAAGGAACATGCTGACACACTCCGTGAAATTGTAGAGCAGGCTAGAGTTTTGAAACCATTAGATAATGCGTTAGACTATGCTTGTAAATTTGTGACATGAATTCAGGATTTGTTAGTCTATGTTAGTGCTACATGTCCTAGTTCCTGAAACAGTTATGAGAAATTGGTTGCTGTCACACCAATAAACAAAAATAGCCAAGTTACTTTTGAGAAGACTGGTGCCAAATCTGAAAATAACACATAAAAACGAGTAGATTCACACAAAACTCAGACCACTAACAAACCTTTGTTGCCTTCTACAGGAGTAAAAAGTTCTACTAATGATAGCGGATCACATAGGAGAAATACAAGGAAAAATAGGATCTCGCAACCATCAAGTAGCAACCAGAAGAATAAAAAAGTAGAAGATCACCCTAGGAATGTTAATTTTAGTTTGAATAAGATGAATCGCATTTCTGTTTGTAATGCAAATGTTAAGCATGCTGTTTTAAATGCGAATTCTAAATTTGTGTGTTCTACATGTAATGAATGTTTGTTTGATGCAAATCATGATATGTGTGTTGTTAATTATTTGAATGATGTGAATGCGCGTGCTAGAGCTAAGTCTAAGAGCATTAAAAATAAGGAATGGAAACCTACTGGTAAAGTGTTTACAACTGTTGGACACAGATGGTTACCCACATGAAGAACTTTTACTATAGTTGGAAATAAGTGCCCTTCAATTAGAATCACTTCCACTAAAATAGTGCCTCCTAGGAAATCTGTTAAAACAGGTGTAATGACAAAAACAACACCAAGTAGAGTCTCTCAATGGAGACCCAAAGACACAACAATTGTTTGTTCGAGTGATAAACCTAGGATTGTAGTATCTAGGACTTCTAGCAACTCGGAACCCAACAGAAGTTGGGGATCCATTGTTTCAAATTCTCCATCTTCTTCTCGTGTCCAATGCAGGTCGTACAAATTGTACTTTGGTACTTAGATTCGGGCTGTTCTAAACATATGACCGGACAACGCTCTTAGCTCATCAATTTTGTCAGCATGTTTATGGGAACAGTTAGATTCAGAAATGATCAAGTTGCAGCGATTATGGGTTATGGTGATTATCAGATTGGGAATGTAACAATTTCAAAGGTTTATTACGTAGAGGGGCTTGGACACAATTTATTTTCAGTGGGTCAATTATGTAATTCTGATCTTGAAGTAGCATTTTACAAATACTCGTGCTTTGTTCGTGATTCAGAAGGTGTTGATCTACTCAAGGGATCACGAGGCATAAATTTGTATACAATCTCACTAGAAGATATGCTGAAGTTCTCTCGAATATGTCTCTTGTCCAAAGCTTCTAAAACCACATCGTGGTTATGGCATCGTCGTTTGTCTCACCTAAACTTCGGTACCATTAATCAACTGCTAAAGAGGGTCTCGTTAGAGGTTTTCCTAAATTGAAATACGAGAAAGACCATTTGTGTTCTGCGTGCTCATTAGGGAAAAGCAAGAAATATTCTCATAAACCCAAATATGAAAAAAATATCCAAGAAAAATTATATCTGTTGCACATGGATCTATTCGTGCCGATGCGGGTATAAAGTATTAACGGGAAGAAATATAAATATTAGTCATCGTTGATGATTATTCAAGGTTTACTTGGGTGAAGTTTTTATGATCAAAAGATGAAACCCCTGAGTTCGTAATTTAATTTTTGAAAAAAGTACAAGTTGCTCTTAATGCAACTGTCAAAAACATTAGAACAAATAATGGGACAGAGTTTGTCAATCAGACTCTGAAAAGCTATTATGAACATGTCGGGATTTCCAACATTTCCTCGGTTACTAACCTGAGCCAGCATGGCGGGTAAGAGGTTCTGCAATTGCTGGGCAATGATCGTCGAGAAGTCGGGTGCACCCCCATTAGCTCTCAAACCCTGGTCATTTCCTTGACCATTCAATTCATCAACATGCTCATCATTACCTTCCCTAGGTCTTCTACCCCTTCCACCTCTACCAACCCGTTCACCCGTTCCCCCTCCTAATGATTCGGCAGCAGGCCGGCCAGCACTTCGAGTCATCACCCTTGGTGGCATTATCCACACGAGGGAGAACATGGGCAACGTTAGGTAAGTGGGAAAAATAATATATATAGAATATCTTACTATATATACCGATATACATATAATACCACCCTACGGTGTCAACATCGATTGGTGTGAACAACATTACTAAGTATGAGTGAGTTGTGATACGCTTATAACTACGCTAGCCACCGTACTTATATTCAGGGGTGAGCAGAAGAAACCGAAAAAATCGAAACCGAACCGAAAACCGAAAAAACCAAACCGAAAAAACCGACCGAAACTAAAAACCGATGGTTCGGTTTTTAATTTTTTAAAAACCGAAAAAT
>BQNB010021841.1:42217-63730 GCA_026074375.1 Tanacetum coccineum | reverse complement strand
ATTATTTTTTTTCTATCTTTTCTTCACCTAAATCTTCAATTCTAGCAGCCATTGTTGACTTTATTTGTTTCATATCAAATAAAATTAATAGTTTAATCAATTGGTTAAGAAAGAAGGTGTATCATATCACTTTATTTCAATATGTTCACCTGTACCCTAGCCCAATATGTGGCCCACAAGACTAATGTTGCTCAACAGTTTACACCACAAATGCATTACAGATTGCCGCATACCGGTCAAGGTATACTCGGTCCCGCTCCGGCTATTTATGCATCTCAGGCTACTACTCTACCAAGTGTGTTTAGCACTATGCCGCTGCAAGACCCAACTTGGCACATGGATACAGGTGCCTCATCTCATTTAAATTTCAATGCAAGTAATTTAAGTACCATTTTTGATAAACGCTTATTTCTGTCTGTTTACGTTGGTGTGGCAAGTCTATTCCTGTCACCAACACAGACCATAACATTATTCCTTCCCATCATCGCCCACTTTATCTTCATAATGTTCTTGTAACCCCTAATATAATTAAAAATCTCATTTCTGCTCGTCAGTTCACTAGGGACAATAATTGTACTATTGAATTTGACGCCTTTGGTTTTTCTGTGAAGGATTACTTAACTCGTCATATCCTCCTTCGATGTAACAGCTCAGGCGATCTCTATCCAATTACCAAGCCGTCAACTTCTCCCACTGCTTTTCTCTCGACAAGTGCTTCCACGTGGCATCAACGCCTCGGACATCCGGGTGATCAAGTGCTATGTTCGCTTGTCTCTAGTCGTTTTTTTTCATGTAATAAAGAAAAATCTTCACATATTTGTCACGCTTGCAAACTTGGCAAACATGCGAAGCTTCCCTTTCATAGTTCGGATTCTATTGTCGAACATTGTTTTGATATTATTCATTATGATTTATGGACATCTCCCATTATTAGTTCTAGTGGTTTTAAATACTATGTCTTACTCCTTAATCATTTCTCTCATTACCTAGAATATACCCTCTTCGTTCAAAGTCTGACATGTTTGATAAAATTATGCACTTTCGTAATTATGTTAAATACCAATTCAAATGTGAAATAAAAAGCTTCCAATGTGATCATGACGGTGAGTTCGATAACAACCGACTTCATACCCTATTTGCCAAACATGGCATTCAACTTAGATTCTCTTGCCCAAAAACATCCCAACAAAATGGCAAGGCGGAACGAATGATACGAACAATCAACAATATCATTCACACTTTACTTTTTCAAGCACACCTTCCCCCCACCTTTTGGGTTGAGGCTCTCCATATGGCCACCTATCTACTCAACCTTCTACCCTCTACCGCAATTCACAATGAAATACCTTATACTCGCCTTTTTAACAAACCACCCGATTACTCCCGCCACGAATATTCGGGTGTCTATGCTACCCTCACCTTCACTCCCCACATAAACTTGCTCCACGAGCCACTCCTTGTATATTTTTGGGCTACCCCGCTTACCATCGTGGTTTTAGATGCCTAGACCTCGAAACAAATAAAATTATCCTCTCTAGACACGTCACTTTTGACGAAACCCAATTTTCATACTATTCTATGACACCCTCCTCCCCGCCTTCTTACACCTTCCTCGACCCCACACCTTCCCCCATCTTAAAAACCCTCGCATCAGCCCCTATACCTCCCCTAACTCACGAAATGATTCAGCCCAACAATACGACCATCCCTAATGCGGAGCCCAACACCGCATACGGCCTAATACACCAAGGCCCAACTCCTACCGACCCATCACATTCACCTTAATCCACCCTCCCAACTTCGATAGCTCATAACCACGCCAGCGGCCCATCTACTTCGGCCTATCAAACCAGTTAACTACCACCACCAACTTTTGATTTTCCAAATCCCTAGCCAAACACCAAAACTGTACACGAACCTCCTCGTACTCATCCCATGATTACTCGGTCGCAATCATGCATTGTCAAACCTATCGACCGCTTGTCTCTACATACTTCTTCTATTTCTCCTATCCTTAAAAATCCGTCTCACGCCTTGGCGTAATGCTATGTACGATGAATATAATGCGTTGGTTAAAAATGGCACTTGGTTACTTGTACCAAGGCCCGCAGGTGTTAATATGGTTCGCTCTATGTGGTTGTTTAAGCATAAGTTTCATGCTGACGGGACTTTGAGCCGCTAAAGGCTCGATTGGTTGCTAACGGTAGTAGTTAACAACTAGGTGTTGATTTTGATGAGACGTTTAGTCCGGTCGTTAAACCGGCCACCATTCGCACGGTCCTTAGCCTTGCCGTGTCTCGTCAGTGGCCCATACACCAACTTGATGTTAAGAATGCTTTTCTTAGTGGTGACTTATCTGAGACTGTGTACATGCATCAGCCTCCTGGTTTTGTTGACAATCGGTATCCTCATCATGTTTGTCTGTTACAGAGTTCTTTATATGGACTGAAACAAGCACCCCGTGCTTGGTTTCAGGGGTTTGGAGGTTATGCCACACGAGCTGGATTTTATCATAGTGGTTGCGATTCCTCATTGTTTATCTATAGACAGGGTTCTCAGGTTGCTTACTTACTTATTTATGTGGATGACATCATTCTCACAGCTTCCTGTCCAGCCCTACTTCAACAGATTATAGGTTCTCTAAATAACGAGTTTGACATGACTGATCTTGGGACGCTTAATTATTTTCTTGGTATTTCTGCTGATCGTACTCCTACAGGTTTATTTTTGTCACAGAAGAAGTATGCTCTGCAGCTCCTTGAGCGTGCTCACATGGTTACTTGTAACCCTTCTCGGACACCCATTGGCACAGAGTCTAAACTGGGTCCGGAAGGTGCTCCTGTTCAGGATCCAACTTTATATCGCAACCTTGCAGGGGTGCTCCAGTATCTTACTTTTACACTTCCAGATTTGTCTTATGCAGTTCAGCAAATTTGCCTTTATATGCATGATCCGAGAGAGCTACATTTAGCTGCTCTCAAGCGTATCTTGCGATATGTTCAGGGTACTTTGGATTTAGGCCTTCACTTATATGCGTCATCCACTACCTCTTTGGTTGGTTATACTGATGATGATTGGGCGGGTTGTCCATCTACACGCAGGCCCACCTCAGGTTATTGTGTCTTTTTAGGTGATAACTTATTATCTTGGTCCGCTAAACGACAACACACTCTTTCACGCTTCAGTGCCGAAGCTGAATACCGAGGTGTTGCTAACGTTGTAGCAAAACTACTTGGCTTCGTAATCTTCTTCGTGAGTTACACTCTCCTTTATCGACTGCAACTCTTGTCTACTGTGATAACGTTAGTGCTGTTAACCTTATTCAACATCAACGGACGAAACACATTGAGATCGATATTCATTTTGTCCGAGATATGGTTACCGCTGGTCAGGTTAGAGTTCTACATGTGCCCTCTCGTTTCCAATATGCCGATATTTTCACCAAGGGACTGCCTTCCGCATTGTTTAAAGAATTTCGATCCAGTTTGAGCGTACGACCTCCTCCCGCTCCAACTGCGGGGGCGTATTAGTCAATATATTTAAATATATTTGATTGGCTTCCTTCCATTATTAGTTGGTTTATTTTTGGATGATTTGTTAATTATGAGTCATCATTAGGTGTTTGATAGTTATCTTGGGCTCAAGCCTATCCCTTTGTAATCTATATATACTGTGTATATTTGTGAGAAATAATTAAGGGAAATCATAACCTTCTTCATTATGAACAAATAGCCCACAAGAACATGTGTATTTTATGTTTTTTCTTCTTATCAATACATAAAAACGAATTTTATAATTTTTTTTGATAAATTAAGAAATATTTATGCTTCTTTTATTAAACATCAACTAATAATGAAAAAAAGAGAATGTTATGGTAGATGCTTGACAAATTCTGATATGGCATATATTTACATATAAATTACATAAACCAAAACCCCAATCTGTACATTTTGATCCAAATTACAGACGACCCATTTTAATCATCTTCATTGTCCAACTCGACCATCTTACCACCTATGTCGACAAGCATATAATTAGGGTGCGTTTGTTGTGTGGGTTTTGCTTTTGGGATTAGGGATGAAAGTAGAAAAGATTGTTTGGTAGGCGTATATGGGTTTTGTATTTGGTACTTGTAGCCAAATATTGGGGGCTACGTAAAACCAGATCATTTTGGTGGGGTTTTGCTTCTTTCATTTATATACGTGGGCCTTCATCCAATTTGCACTACTAATTCATATTTCTTTAACGCCGCGTTCTTGAGTTTTATTTTTGAAAGAAGAAAAAAGAAGTGGGAAGAAAACAAAATAAATTCGTGTTCCAAATTTTTTTTTCGAAGAGAAGAGAAAAGAAGAGGAGAGTAAATTTGGCTAAATTTCTCTCCAAAACTTTCTTCCCAAAAGTGAGATGATTTGGAGACAAGTTATATTAGAAAGCTTTTATTAAATATAATTACTTAAATAACCTTATAAAAAACATAACTTTTATATATAATTAAAGGTAAAATTATAAAATCATCACTTATCACTTTTTTTTTCTCTTGGCTTGGAAACACTAAATAAAAAATTAAGTTTCATTCCTCTTTTTTTTCTGTCAATTTTTAACTCTTCTTTTCTTTTCTTTCATTTCCAAAACTTAAGAACAGAGTGTAATTATTTTAGTATTAAAAAAATGTTATATGCTATAAATCCAAATACTACACCTGCTATGAAACAAACAATAGAATTAAACAATCATGTCATTTAACCAAATGATAAATCCTAATCCAAATCTAAATCCTAACCCAATTCCGAAAGTATCAACGAACTAAACGCACCCTTAATGTATGTGCTATGGACTTCTTACCTATGCATATTTTTTATGATGAACTGGCTTTTGGCTTGATTTATAGAGTTCGCTAGCTATTAATATCTCGTTAGTACTTAGTAGCAAGTAGCAACAAATAGCGAAGACAATGGTTGATTATGTTTGAGTTGGGCTGGGCCTTTTAAAATGGCTTCCAAATAGGCAGGGCCAAAACACCCGTATTACACACAAATACAAATACACAAGAAGCAGATTCGTTCATTCTTCATCTCTGAAAACGCTGCTGCTGCTTCCTTCCTTCCTTCCATTGGTAATTAATTCTGTTGCTTTTCGATTCTTCACAAGGTGTTTTAGTTACTTGATTTCTACTTAATAAATGTTTATGCTGTTTAAACATGGCTTAATCTCTACTGTTAGGTTATTATTACCTTATTTTTCATCATAATAAGCCACATAATGAAGCCAAAACAATATGGACTTAAGCTTAAACAAACACCCCTTAGATTGCCTGTAATAATGGGTTAGTTCGCCTGTGTTTACCACATAATGCCCCATGCCTTGTTCACTCCTAGTGGGGGTGCAAATGGGTTTACTGGTGGGCTGATGTGGCGCATCACCACGCAACCTTACCTTGTTGGGCATCCGCAATCATAAGTTTATTGAAAGCTATATTAAATGGTTGAGACCTCGTTGTTGGGTAACTCATTATTTAGAAATTTTGAAAAGCCAATAACCTCATTATTAAGGGCTTATCAACTTTAGTTTATGGTTTATATATAAATTTATAAACCCCATGTTGATAAACCCTAAATTTTGAGATTGTTGGCTTGCCAAAGTTCTAATAAGCTACAAACCAAACGGAAACACCCCCTGAATATTTCATCTGCTTATAAAGCTTTAAGAAGTTTATACATAGTAAAGATAAATGTATGAATGAAAAGGTCTATGACTTGGGGTGTGTTTTTGTGCGCAACAATTAAGAGCTTATTGGAGCCTGAGCTTATAAGACATGTGTTCAGTAGCTATAAGTTTTATTTGGATAACAGAGCTTATACGGCCTTTTCAAAACCGTAAGCTCTTAAAGTACGACCTGCTTGCATTAGCTTATAAATTAAGCTCCAACTATGGCTAGTTATGCTATGGTATGATTTGTCACTATAAACCTTTATCATTGTAGATGCTCAAAGATATTGGTTTAGCAGTCATAAACCGATAATTCAGAACAGTTTCGTTAAATAGTTTGTTTTGATACTCTTTGATTAACCACTAGAAGGTAAAATTAGGCCTAAACCTGGTTTTTTTAAAGTAGCAGTGCGTTTGATGTTATATCGGATTGTTCGTTTAGGATACTATGTGTTCTTGATTATTATGATTAACTTGTAGCGCAAAATATTTGTTTTTTGTTAAACTTTGTGTATCTCAACTTGACCCATTGAAATAGACTGCCGTTTTAGTTGTATGTAAGTCCATGTTGGCGATGAAGTCATTAAATGTTTTACTACCTTTTCTGATCGCAGATTCCACTAAATAGGTGATTATTTTTATATAATTTCTATTTTACTTTGCTTAAAAATTGTTCAAAACTTTGTAACAATCCGATTTGTATCATATGTCTCTTAACTGGAAGTGATGTGTTTTGTGTTCTCTCATCTTATTGTAATTTATGTCACTGAATATAAGTTTTGTGCTTCTAAGAAAAGAAAAACTGATATATGAACATGGTCTCCAATTTTTATAAATCGGAAATGATAACATCATCTGAGCACATTTTCTAAATTCTCAACACTTTTCTGGAGACAAAAGACCCCCTTAGTTTTCTAGTATAGCTTTACTATTCGAGTATATGATTTTGTTGTTATTATTATGCCTATGCTAACTGCTCATTGTACGTAGGAAAGACATGCGATTACAACTTTTTAGCATGTCAATCTGACTGACAATATTATTTCCGTATTCATATTTAACTTTTAAAGTTATCTTATAATTTCAGGCAGGATAAACTGAATACTAGTTTAAAGGTCCATCATGCCTACAGTTAGCGTTGGAAGGGACCTTCTTTTCCAAGCCTTAGGGCGCACTTACAGTCAGTAGTTTTGATCTAAATCCTCTTAAATAATCAACACATGAATTAATATTTAATATCTTGGTTTTTTTATGCAGCACAAGAGGAGTTCGATGAGTTATGCTTCGAATTCGGAATCGAGCTTGATGATGTGGTAAATAATATATCTAATCCACTTTTATGTATGTAAGATGTGTATCATTTATATAATATTAGTTCTGCATAAATTGGTTGTAGACAACGGAGAAAGCAATCATTAGAAAAGAGAAACATCTTACAGAAGAGGAAGAAATTGGTGGCGAGGAAATTATCTACAAAATCGACGTCCCTGCCAATCGGTATCTTCTAATCACTTGTTTTGTATATATTTCTCAACTGATTTGCGTTATGTTTTATATGCCTAATAATGCTAGTAGCTTTGGCTTATTTATCTATTGAATGTTGAAGTACTTTGGCACAACTAAGTTAGTAAAGAAATGAAGGTTTAATTTTTGATTTTTGATGTCAAATGAGCCAAATTCGTAAAATTAGTATTAGTCTTAGTGGTTAATATAAAATTCCTAACATTACAATTTAATAATATATATTAACATGTAGGACAAAATATGAATGGTGTAGTTAAATTCCTAAGTTTGATATATTTTCAATACATATGCTACAAATAAAAATATTAAACATTTTTATTTAATTTGTAACTCTTATAATTGGAATAGAGGCAGTATGAAGTATGGGTTGTTAGTGGAGTATTTCATGTGGATATTAGTTATAGATTTTACTCAGAAATAAAAAGATAACAAATCATTTATACATAAGATGCTCATTTGATATGCAGATATGATTTGCTTTGCCTCGAGGGACTTGTTCAGTCCTTGCGTATCTTTTGCGGGGTTGATTCTGTACCTAATTACACCCTTGCTGATATCAGTAAGAAATCTATGCTTAAGATGCATGTAAAACCTGAGGTATTTATCTCATAAACCAACTCCAGTGTGCTATATATGTTTAGAGAGCACTAGCTCTTCATCCTTATACATGTGTTTATGATCGTCTTTTTTCCAGACATCGGCGATACGTCCATTTGTTGTTTGTGCTGTATTGAGAGGCATAACTTTTGATGAAGCTCGATATAATAGCTTTATTGATCTCCAAGATAAGCTTCATCAGAATATATGCAGGTAATATATTAATTTTACTTGATCATGTTGCAAGTATCATTGGTCCTGTTCTGTTCTCACTTTCATCTACACATGCTTCAGACGAAGGACTCTTGTTGCTATTGGAACACATGACTTGGACAAAATAGAAGGCCCATTCACATATGAGGTTAGTGAATTTGTTAATACATTCCGTGATCCAGATGAGGGCACGTGTTTTTGACGTGTCATTCTTTCAGTTGAGAAATATATGTTGCTATTACCAATTAATATGCTTTTTTGTCATACTGCAATGGTTTTTGGTTTCTCTACTTTTGCAATTTTCCTGTGTGGTAAATAGATACTCATCTGCTTTTATATGCTGTAATTTGGGCTCCTTATTATCATCAGATGTGAAGTAGTATATGTGAAAAAACCCGTTAAAGAATTTTATCCCCATAACTCCATATAAGCACCCTACAGAACATATGAATATGTAATTACTCTTTGGTGATGTGTTTGTTGCAAATATAAGAAGGGATTTCCAGTCTTCACATCATAATGCTTCATCTTTATTCGTTTCCCTGTTTGTGCAGGCTTTGCCACCAAAAGACATAGAGTTTGTGCCATTAAAGCAGGTAATAGTGGCATTCTTTGGTTTGACTTCTGCAGATTTGCATACATTATATATACTATCACTCATGATTCTCGTATCTACATTCATATATATATATTTCAATGTACCATATCTAACCACGGGAAGTGCAATCATTTCAGTGATTTGATATCCCTATTGCCTGTTGTTTTTGTAGTAAGAAAATTACTTATGCAGTGTTGATGACATCTTTATAGGTGGAAACTTTCAAAGCTGATAAGCTTATGGAGTTTTATAAGGTATGTCATGTATATATTCACACACACATATCTGTTATCTCTGGTCTTCACTTTGATTCATCTTTAAGGACCTGTTTGCTTCTGTTATGGCAGTCTGATATGAAGCTGAAGAAGTACTTGCACATAATCGAGAAGTCACCTGTCTACCCTGTTATATATGACCGAAACAGGTATTATAACCATTCAGCCGATTTGACATATTTCTTATAATGCTTTTGTTATTCAATTCTATCCTTTTGCCACCTGTAGTTATGACGTTTATCTCTGTCGTATCTAAAATGCATGTTTTTAGCAGAGTCCACCAGACGTCCTACCACTATTTTTAGGCTCTCTTACTACGTTTACCAATTTGATGATTGTATAATTTACTATGGTTGTTGCAGAACTGTATTGTCTCTGCCTCCAATAATTAATGGAGCGCACTCGGCTATTTCTTTGAAGACCAAGAACGTGTTCATCGAATGCACAGCCACTGATTTGACCAAGGCTAAAATTGTCTTGAATACAATGGTTAAGTGTTAAAGAATCTATGGTTAATAATCTCTGCAAATCATTTGAAAGACGAGATGGTATTAATATGCACTTTTTATTGTAGGTGACAATGTTCTCTGTGTACTGTGAACGCAAGTTTGAGGTTGAGCCAGTTGAAGTGATATATCCTGATGGAAAATCTTATATTTGCCCTGAATTATCGCCCTACCACATGAAGGTGTCTCTTGCATACATAAATGGTATAGCTGGGATCTCTTTGGAGGCAGATAAGGTACAAAGACACACCTTATTTCACTGTTGTTCAATGAATAATGTTTGCCTCTCATTTCTTTTTAACTGAGAAATAATACTACGTATAATACAGATTTGACTCTGTTGAACAGTGAACAAACTTATTACCTTGTCCCTTTTCAGTTTGTTTTATTTATAAATGACTTAGATAACTACGTTCAAATTTCGCACTCTTTGAATAGTAAGCACATGCCCATTCAGTTTTGATTTTATCACTAATTCTGTAAAAGGTAGCTCTGTGTTGTGTGTAATTTTGAAGAACGAGAGTTGAATAATATTTAAAGCAAACATATATGTGTCTGATTGTGTTATGTATTTGTACCTTCTTTGCAGGTTGCTGGGCTGTTGAACAAAATGCAATTGCACGCGGAACAATCTGCTTCGGAGGATAACGATTGCATTTTCACAGTATCTGTCCCCCCTACGAGAAGTGATGTGCTTCATGCATGTGATGTAGCAGAGGTATGAAGTTACCTTATTCTTACTTACTATTTGTGTAGCTATAAGTTGCAATCTAAATATGACTCATTTACCTATAAATGGGTTGAAATTAGATTTTATTTTATATCTTTAACGGTTCAAATAGTGTAAGCTAAAGGGTTAAACAAAGGAGAAATCGGTCAAATGGATTGAAATTAATGTAGTGCATTTTGATTTTGTATTGTAGTCGTATTTTTCTAGAAAACCGTTTACGCGACTCGATCCACTCCCCACCTTGCTCATTTGCCACCGGTGCCTCGTTATTAGCACAACTGACGTATTTATAACAAATTCCACAGGACGTGGCGATTGCTTATGGTTTCAATAAAATTCCACAGCGGACACCTGCATCTATAAAGCCCTTACCTCTGAATGAGTTCACTGACCTTATCAGAACAGAGGTGAGTGTGATACAGTTCTTTTATCTTCATTATTACATGTATCATAATGATAAAAGGATTTTTGATTGTTTGTTTTTTCTCTTTAGGTCGCACTGACTGGCTATACAGAGGTGTTAACATTTATTCTGTGCTCTTACAAAGAAATTTTCACCATGCTGAACCGTAAAGATGACAAATCAACTGCAGTTATCATTGGAAATCCTCGCTCCGCAGATTTTGAGGTTAGCTAACTAATTTAATATTTTTTTTACTAAACGTGTGGTATTGAGTTGTCTGATATCTTAAATAACCATTTATATTATTTCCAAAATATTATTATTCCCTCGTCTTTATAGGTAGTGCGAAGCAGTCTAATGGCTGGGATACTGAAAACGGTTGCGCATAACAAAGATCATCCAAAACCTATCAAGGTAATATTCCAAGATATTTGTTCTTTATTATTTTTACAGGTAAAGTATTTTTATTTTTTAATTTTAATTAACCATCTGGCCTCTTGATATTGACCTTGCTTGCATTTTCGTCATGCGACAATAACAATGTCTTTTGTCCCGGACTAGTTGTAGTGGCCACACTCGTAATTGGGGGTGGCGATTTTGACCCATCACTTATGAATGGGTCAATTTGGGTTCTGTTTTATTTTGAGTAGGTCGAATGCGTAGTCACAAGCTTTTATATCGTTTTGTTAAAAAGTTGTAAATTATTTGGCTCAATGCTATTCTTTTATAATATATCTAACACAACAAGGGGTGAGCAGAAAAACCGAAATAACCTAATAAATCGAAAAGCGAAACCGAACCGAACCGAAAATAACTAAGCCGAACTGATAGCCGAATCAAATTTGCCAAAACCGAACCGAACTACAAATTTGGTTTTCGGGTTGGATATGGGTTTGGCAATCTGAACCGAAAACCGAACTGAAAACCAAATTTATATATTTATATAAATATATATATTTTTTATATATTTATATAAATAGAAAGACCACTAAAATTTTGTCCTAATATAAAAAAACATTTTTTATGCTTGAAATATTTTCTTTTTGCTAAATATCTATGTAATTATTATTTTTTTTAAAAATAAATTGTGTAATTCGGGTTATTCGGGTCAACCCACCGAATTCAAATTTGGTTTTCGTGTTGACCCCAATTTTTTTTAACCGAACTAACCTAACCGAACTAACCGAACAACCCGATAACTGAACCGATCAACACCCCTAAACACAACGATTTCATACATTTTTCTTAAAAAAATTGACAAAACGTGTTTGTGGGTCAACCGACTCAACACTACCCCCAGCCCAACCCATACTCATTTGGCACTTTGCACACTAAAAAAATTACTCGTTTTATCTCATACTTGTTTCACATGCTATCCAACCTACCCGAACAACGCATCATGTCACCTCTAATTATAAATGTAACCTTGGGGAATGAAAATAGATATGAAAGATTTGTCTTTGCTTATCATTAAGCTTGGATGTTTTTAATTAAGTCACTTGGAACTCTAGATATTTGAAGTAGGTGATACAGCCGTCTTGGATGAGACAAAAGATGTTGGGGCCAGAAATTGTCGCCAACTGACAGCTCTTTACTGCGGTGCTACTTCAGGTTTTGAGGTAAAATTCTAATTTCATATCTTTTTGCCCCCTTCTCTTCTTTACTTTGTACTATATGAATACTGAAATTCTCATGTCGGCTTCACTTGATAAAGAACTCATCTTTGCTACTGATACTTTTCATTCATATAATCTTTGGTAAAAAAATATATTTTCACTTTAATGTGGAAAAGCTAATCTAGTTGGCGCGAGTAAACTCCTATTTTAGTCTTTCTCTCTCAATTGTTTGACTCCTTAATGTAGTTGTAAAGTATCAAAAGGAGATTTGTTCAAAAGATACAAGTATTAACACCTCTGAAACGAATGAGGTCCTTCTTGGCTAGAAAAGATGGCAATAGTCACTTTGGGGACAAGAAGTATGTTATGGTCAGATTTGTGTAAATTGTAACCAATGTTTGAGTATGTTGTTAGTGGACCATTTTAGTTGCAGAAAAATTCTGGTTTTATTCTTTCTTGAACATCCCTATTGAAATGGCCCATTTTTGTTTTGAATGGCCAAGAACTTCATTGGAAAATAGAACTTGAAGATCCAGGAGGAGAATACAAAGTGTACAAGAAAAACAGAAACAAAAACAAAAATGAAAGTAGAACAAAACTAAAGTTTCTGTCAGTGAATGTAGTTTTGTTCACAGAGAAATCAATAAATCTTCTGAATTTGCTTTTTTTTTTTTTTGTCTGAAACTTTTCGATTTTTTTACTTATCTTTGCAGCTGATACATGGCCTGGTAGACAGAATCATGGAGGTGACCGGTAATCCATTTGTGTTGCCTGGGGACAGTACTGTCCCCAATACTGGTTACTACATTGAGCAGTCAAAAGTAAGTACTATTTGTTTTTCAGTCACAAAGTGGCAGTTTTGACCCATTTACTGCATTGATCTGTGTTATGTTTCGCCATGAACGGGTCAAAACAGTTTAAAATGAAATAGGTTAAATGAGTAATGGTTGAAAAGTTCCCGAAGGTGTATTTTGAGTGTACACCTCCTAAAATTGCTTTATTTTACCATATAAAATTTTTAATATTAATATTGTAATATACTAAAGCTGTGGTAGACATAATAAATGCTGTTGTGTAAATGTATTTTTTTCAAAAAGTGTCTGCGGGTGCGTTTCTGCGAACAGTAAAAGATACCATTGGTTTTGACCCGTGACCCAACTCGACAAATTTTTAACTTCCACTAGCACTGTAGGCGATAAAACGTACAACTCCTGTGCTTACAAGTTTATTATTCAATGAAGGATCCTGAATTTCTAGAGGGAAGACAAGCTAGCATCATTTACAAAGGGAAACGCATAGGAACTTTTGGCATTGTTCACCCACAGGTACTTTTTATTCTTTAACATTGAATTTGAAACTTACTAAGCTATCTTATAATCATTCGACCTGTTTACATGGCTGTTCGTCATTATATGAACATCTATCATCTTTCTAGAAATTGTTCTGCACTTCTGCTACTTGTTCATTGCACATGTTTTTTTTACATGAGAATGGGTCGATTTTAGTTGTGCTTTATCTCAATTCAGTCAAATGGGTTAAGTTAAGAAGATTTAGAGAATAGGTCAAATGGGACACACAACTTTCTAAATCACTTTATTCAAGTTTTTTGGTCTTTATCGTATTAGTATTGTTTTCATAATCATGTTTAACGCATTAATTATTTTGAATATGGGGTGGAGTATTTCCAGGTCAACCTGACCCGACATGTACCACCAAACTATTTCCCCTTTAGACTCCTTACCCAACCCGACTATTTTGTCTCCTTTAACAGCTGTCCAACAGGTCATGTGTGGCTGAGATTTTACTATTTTGGCTATAAGGTTGGATAGGTTGTGTAGACGTATAAAAATTTGTTGAGGTGGTCAATAATGATTCCCTGGCGTTGCAATTTGTAGATTAGTTTTCATGTACTTGAATTATTCCATATGATCTTTGAATAAGATTTTTTACTGTAATTTGCAGGTGCTGGAAAACTTTGGCATACCCGACCCATGCTCCTTAGTTGAGCTTGATATTGCGAGCCTGCTATAATCTTGGAAGATTACTCGAATCGGTCGACCACAAGATCATTATTTTTGTTAAACTCAACTATTTGGCAACCTGTGATTTAGACCAAGAGGCGTATGATTTTTGTTAAAGCAGATTTAGGTTATGATGCGTGAACCGGAACGAAAAGCTGTGATTTTATACTAGTAATATTTTGTTATTCTCACATCAGATAACTAGTTTTAATGCCCGTGCATGCACGGGGTTTAAACGTATTGTTTTAAAAAAATATATATATAATTTTTATTTTTTCTGTTTTATAAGTTATGTATAGAGTATTATAGAAATTATATGAAGAGAATAAATTTATTAAATCTTTTATAAATTACGTAGTAAGATAATTAGTAATATATATATTTTTTTGATTTACCTGTTTTTTGATTC
The DNA here is from genome assembly GCA_026074375.1 of Tanacetum coccineum. Taxonomy (NCBI): domain Eukaryota; kingdom Viridiplantae; phylum Streptophyta; class Magnoliopsida; order Asterales; family Asteraceae; genus Tanacetum; species Tanacetum coccineum. The sequence goes on along the minus strand of BQNB010021841.1, from coordinate 49,132 downwards.
GATATTGTAACCACTAATCCTAAACTAAACTACCCTTTAGGTAAGCATCGAGTCAGCTGAAGTGAACCTCCGTAGCACAAGGGATTAATTTTCTCCTCGTTATATTCGAACCATTGACTTCCACTTTAGAAAATATGTTAATGACATAAATACTTAGTCAGAAAGTTCAATTTTATAATTTTAGTACTATTAAACCAAAAAAAAGAAAAATGTAATTTCTTTCAAATCTCATCAATGATTACTAGAAAACTCTTTTCTTTATATACTATATTGTATGTGCTTCGCTTTTTCTATTTTCGGTTTTTACAACATATTTTATACCAGATAAATGAAAAATTCACTAAAAAGTCTTGGGTATTTGAGATGTGATTAAATAATGTTAAATCCTTTTGTTTGAAGTAAGAAGTTCTGCGTGTTTATTAAAAAATATAAAATCTACGTATAACGTTTAAGGGTTTATTTGTTTATTTTTAAAGTTATAATATCATTTGAAAAGTTTATAAGATTTACACTGCTCTACTTATAATTTATTAAAATTAAAATTAAACCACTAAAGTTTTAAAATAACTCCTCTTTTTTCAAGTTTTTGTATTCGTAAAATTTGACACATATATTGTTATGTGTATTTTTATCTACAAGCAAATCTCCACCAAATTTTTTTAATCTTGACAAATTAATTGTCAATTTTGACTTTTTTATTGACCAATCTGAAGCACATTTTGTCCTACGTGGCAAAATCAAGCCATCTGATTGGTCCAACTTTTTAATTCATAAGATTCAATTTGATAGAAAACTCTGAAATGATGTAATTCTTTTATTATATAAAAGATAGAGACGATGGATTGCAAAGATGGTCAGGTTCTCATCGTTTTTTTGTATTTACTTGCACACTTGGTCAATACGTGGCATCTAATTTGTTTCATTTTATTTAATTTTGCTGCATTCCTACATGAACTAAATCAATCAAGTGCCTATACCTTGAAAACTAGGTAAGGTCATTTTTGGTGAAATAACTTAAATATATACGGTTAATGTGGAATAAGAGTATAGAAACACAAGTTCTGGACAATAGGACTTGATAATTTTCATTTCATACTAGTTAAGCTGAGACAATGTCTACATTGTGTCTTTTCGTAAACCAGAGTTATGTTCAAAAAGCTTATTCTGCAGATATGACTTTGAAGATGGAAATAGTATAGCATACAAAGAGCGACAGCGGCTAGAAAAGCTTCATTTGCAAATTCCATATTTTGTATCAAATTGTACATTACATGTCAACTTAAAAAATCAACACTGTTGGTAACTAGAATACACACCATGAAGTATGAAACATTGACAGTTTTTCCGTTTTGTTTCATTATCAACTCTCGAATAAGATGCAACCTCCTCAAATTTTGATGGAGGTATAGTCGACTTATTTTGACATAATCCGTTAGCAGGATGGAAGATCCATTGGTGGAGGACGAACGGCCTGATCTTTGCCCGGCCCATCTCCCACCACAAACGCGGTTTTCAGTCCCCATCCAGTATGCAACTCCAAGTGACAATGAAAGAACCAAACACCTAAACAAGAATAAGTTTACCATATCAAAAAGAAAACATATATAGTCTAACATAATACTTTACGATCTTTTGAACCAATATTTGATCCATGCTAAAACTCTACCTGGATTATCAGCTCGGAATCTAATAGCAGCCCAACCACCGGTAGGAACACCGACCGTATTCCTCTCTGGAGGATCAACTAAGTTGTACTTAGCTGGATCCTTGGCGGGATCAAAGTTACCGATGCCAGTTCCAACCACAAAGAAATTGAATCCATGAAGATGAAAAGGGTGTGATTCGACACTCAACAGATTAGTATCTTGTATGACCAGCTCAACTGTCGAATTAAAGGCAATCTTGCTTAGTCTTGTCCCCTTGGTAGTAAAAAGATTCGCGGTCAGAGGAGCGCCCGTGTAGTTAAAAGCCTTAGGAGGCTTGTCAGGAAAATCAGTGTTAAATACCCCTTTCATATTAAAGTAATGAGCCTGGAGAAGGCCAGTTTTAGGCATTACAAATGTTATATTGTTTAAGGATGCTGAAAGACGGGTGCCGTTAATGCATGTGGGACAAACACTTTTTCCTAATCCAACTGTGAAAAGTAAGCGCCTGTCAACTTTTAATGGCACGTTTGCAGGAAAATTAGGGGTGTTGAGGCTACGAAGCTTGTTATTATAGCTTAAAGCAAATGCGGTATCATTTGGTAATGGTAAATGAGGGAGTTTTGGGATAACAGTTGTGGGAATGTTTTTATATTGGAAAATTGCTGTTGCGGTTTTATTGTCTACCGGAATAGGAACATCTTGGAATGGTCGGACTGCCATGAAATACCGCCCTAGAGCCTGGTTGGCGGACACGAGCACATTTGTTGTTTGGCCAGGAGCAATTAATAAAGCATTTGTGCTGAATGGTTTGGTGTAAACTGCATCAATCTCGACCACTGTCATATTGTGTCCTGCAATGGCGAAAAATAGTTCGTCATTGAGGGCAGCGTTGACTATCCTTAAGAGGTATTTCTTTCCTTGCTCAACTTCCATCGCAAAAGTATCTGAAACGAGTTAAAAGTCCAAAAAATGTCAAGTTACTGGATTAAGCTAAGTGAGTCTTCTGAAATGTATTAATATTATAGAGTCAGATAAGAAGTGTTGTACGTTTCTCGGAACAAGGGAAAAGTGGGCCCGGTTTTCCATTGATGGTATGAGCATCGGACATATTTGGAGGCAAACCTAAAGCATTGCCTTGCTTCACAACCTCTTCGACATCAGCATGCCACCATTCACCTGTATATAACATTTTGTACTATTTTTAGAGAAAATTTTGGATTTTTTTTGGAAGAGCAATGAAATAATTTTGGAAGAATTTCTTACCAAAGACAATAACTTGTTCTCCATCAGGTCGTGGGAAGGGAAATGGTGTCGATTGTTTAGGTAAAATCACTATGGCACCATATACGGTTGCTCTAAGCCAGAAAATATGAGCATGCCACCACAATGTTCCTCTTTGGCCCGTGATATTGAAGTCATAAACATAGCTATTCCCAGTCATGATCGGGCATTGTGTGATGTATGCTGGTCCATCTGCCCAACCGTTCGCATACTGTTTCAAGCCATGCCTAAAAACAAAAGTGGGAAAGTATCATTACAAAAAGATACCTTAGAGTCCGAGTTTAAGAATAGTTCAAGTTGTTTTGTGTTATGTATAACATATAAATATTAGGTGCTTGCAAAGAAATTTTACCAATGAATTGACATGTTGTATTGGGCATGGTTCGTGACATTGATGAGAACTCTATCACCTTCTCGAGCGTACACCGTTGGACCAGGAAACATTCCATTCACGGTGACAATCGGTTTTGCATGGCACAATCGACTAACATTCTTCACTTCAACCTTTTTCACATAAAAGAACACATAAAACAACTATTTTCAAAAATGTACAAACAATAACTCAAACCACAAGAATAGTTACAACATGAACAGCAGATTTAGTGACTAATATCGACAGGACCAAAACCATGAACTCACATTAAATTGATACTTCTTGGTTGCTGCTTCGACCTCAAGAGAAACCAACCAAAAAAACACGAAAATGCAAAAAACCAAAAGGGATTTTCCCCAAAAGGAGCTACGATTAGTCAACATTTTGCTAGTTGTCGATTTGCCGGTTTTCTTAGGTTCGAATGAGAAATAAAATGGTACGATATAGATATTTATACATGTATTTGTGTATTCATGTATCCATTAGGTAGAGGGGAGAAGTGAGTAGGGTGTAAACTAAAGCTTTTAAGTTAATCAAGTGTATAGACAGAGACTTCAAGGCTTCAAACATAAACCGATTACTCAAACAAATAAGTAAACAAAAGACATTAATTATATTGTTGGTTTTTAAAAGGGTTACAATGTTTTTCCTTAAAAAACATTCTAACCATATTTCAATTTGGGAAAATCACAAAAATACTCAATTTTACAACCTCACTTCACAAAATACCCAACTTTTTAGCCAAAATGCCAAAATACCCATAAAAATCGCAAAATTCGTCACTTTTGCGAAATTGAGAAAAAAATCGAAAAATTTCGATAATTTTAGAAAATATCACAAATTTTGTGATAATTTTACCAAGTGTCCATCTCTTATTTCTAAGTACTCATGTGTATAGACATCTCACTATAGTTAGCGATAAATTCTATGGTCATCTTAACTATTCACAAACCATGTTGCAATGTACCATGTCTAAATGTGATTCTGCAAAAACTTAGCAAATGTAGGACATCAAATGGCCCATTTAAAAGCATCACAAAAATCTGGAAAAATTCCAGGAGGTCAGACATATCATGGGTAAGTTCCAGTTCAAATTTCATAGAAAAATAAAATGTTTTGACCCGCCTGCACAGCCCATTACTACAATTGAATTTTAGGACAGGAAACCCAGTTTTGGCACCCAGGTTTGCAATTGCCTTTTGACCCACTTTAAAACCATGAAATTCGATGAGGCCTAGTTCGTTGGAAAGTACATTCGACGTAGTTATCTATAATGTCCTGTAAATCTATCATTACTATCGGCATGACCAAGTTATCACCTCCTAAAGTTGGCCTAAAATTCGGAGTCAAAACAGTGAATGCAAAATTTTTGCCGAAACTTTTTCTAACTTCAAACTAATCCTCAAACTTAATGTTCCTTAAGCAATGATTAGTAACTAGGAAAAATTTGCAAATTTCCGATAATGCAAGAATTGTTGTTCCTTAAGCAGATTTGAGGATTAGTTTGAAGTTAATTAATGGATGGTGGTCTGGTTTTTGAGCATTAAACATTACACAAATTGTCTATATTTATCGAATAATTCAAGGTTTGAGGATTAGTTTGAAGTTAGAAAAAGTTTCGGCAAAAATTCTGCATTCACTGTTTTGACTCCGAATTTTAGGCCAACTTTAGGAGGTGATAACTTGGTCATGCCGATAGCAATGATAGGTTTACAGGACATTATAGATAACTACGTCGAATGTACTTTCCAACGAACTAGGCCTCATCGAATTTCATGGTTTTAAAGTGGGTCAAAAGGCAATTGCAAACCTGGGTGCCAAAACTGGGTTTGCTGTCCTGAAATTCAATTGTAGTAATGGGCTGTGCAGGCGGGTCAAAACATTTTATTTTTCTATGAAATTTGAACTGGAACTTACCCATGATATGTGTGACCTCCTGGAATTTTTCCAGATTTTTGTGATGCTTTTAAATGGGCCATTTGCTGTCCTACATTTGCTAAGTTTCTGCAGAATCACATTTAGACATGGTACATTGCAACATGGTTTGTGAATAGTTAAGATGACCATAGAATTTATCGCCAACTATAGTGAGATGTCTATACACATGAGTACTTAGAAATAAGAGATGGACACTTGGTAAAGTTATTTAATGTTCCTTAAGCAATGATTAGTAACTAGGAAAAATTTGCAAATTTCCGATAATGCAAGAATTGAAGGTTTTTGTTCCTTAAGCAGATTTGAGGATTAGTTTGAAGTTAATTAGTGGATGGTGGTCTGGTTTTTGAGCATTAAACATTACACAAATTGTCTTTTGCATTTAGATTATGAACTATGATTGCTAACACTTTTTTTCTTTTGCAGCCGCCGACTGTAACGATTAAGGCAAAAATTGATGTTGTTAAGGAGATACGTGAAGCGCTCACTCCTACCCAAGTTGAAATATTCGAGAAAACATGTTTTGGACATTGGCTCGGCGTTGGCCTAAAAAAGAATAGCCAACTTTTGATTCATACCGTACTTGCTTGTATGGTCGAAGGCAAAGCAAACGAGCTCTTATTTCTCGTATTAGGTAAACGAATTCACTTTAGACGCCAAGAGTTTTGTTTTGTAACCGGTTTACGTTTTGGTCACAATATGTATATGAAAAAGTGGGCGAAGAACTTGACTGACAACCCATTTAGGAATAGGATTTTCCCTCGTATTGAAGCAAAAGTTTTGGTTAAATTAAGCGATGTTATTGATATTTTTGATAAGATGCGTAAGCGTTCACTTGTTTTGGAAGAAAATGATGCAGTTAGGATATGTCTTTTGGTGTTGTTACAACAAGGATTCTTGGGCCACCAATTATCACACAATGTTTCTGATGATATGTTGAAGTTGGTTGAGCATTTATCAAATTGTTGGAATATTTTTCTATGGGGGTCGTATATTTGGGAATGTACATATTCGCAGCTTAGAGATGCTTTACATAAACGCAAGTTGCATCATGATGCCAAGCGCGAGAAAGGGGAAAAAATCCAATACACGATGACTGGATTTGTTCGGTCTTTTATGGTAATTTTTACTAGGTTTATTTGTTATACATGTTTTATTTTGTTTTTTATGTTGTTTTTACTATTTTATAGATATGGATATTGGAGGTCATCCCAGCTACACATCGTTATGTCCACAAATATCCGAAGGAGAAAATTCTGAGGGCTTTGGATTGGGAGTCGACACAACCGTTTACTTGGTCGAGATTTGTACTTTGTTCGTTGGTGACCAGTTAGCCCCACCATTGGAAACCCTTACACCTACTAAAGGCGAGAGCGAGACTGATTGGTGGAAGGCCTCTTTGGAATATTTTGAAGGTAAACATGTTCAACAATTGCTTAAATAGCGTAACATTTAACAGTAGTTAAATATCACTTAAATCATAAAACATTTAACAACTTTTAAGATCGAGAACATAGAACAAGTAAAGACAGATTGTTTGTAAGATGCGTTGTACCCAAAAATTCACCTTTAAGATGTGCACCATCTATTATAATCAAGGGTCGCATGTGTAACACAAATGTACGTATCTACATAAAAAATCTTTCAATAATTAGAATAATATATAAATAGCATGAATAA